>BHFT01061539.1:0-43057 GCA_004320025.1 Laticauda laticaudata
CAAAACGTAATGTAAAAAGGACACACGGATCAGCAAATTCCATCAAGTTGTTATCGGCTCTGCAAAATGCCCCAAATTTGCAATGAACAGACCGGACAACACCGAAAAGAACAAGATGTGGGAAGATGTAGCGGGGAATGTAAAGCGGACGTTTTGTAGAGTGATGAGACATCCCGCAAGGGCCTTCCGGAGAGACAGCGAAGCGGATGCCAGCGGAAGAACGGTATGAATAGCGGAGTTGTAGCGGATGAGCGATGGCATCACGATGCCTATAGGATGGTAGCGGTGCGTAGCGGATGCAAGCATTTCAACTCACATGTGGAGTAGATTGAATTGTGGCAAGCTGCTGGATATAGAAAATGTAGCTCGCAACCAGGTCACCATTCAGAGTAAAGACCGTGCTGCCGTATAGACATCTTGAGAGAACACATGGAGAGAGAGGAGAAACCTGTCCTACTCCTGCCAGCCTGCAAGAAGACCAGAACGCACCATCCCACCCCCTGGCACTGACTCTGAACTGCTGTGCTTCTGCTGCTGCTGCTGGTGCTAGCTGGCGCTTCTCCTGCCTGGCTGCTGCTGCTTCTCGCCGCTGCTGCTTCTCCTGCTCGTGTGGTGAGCCAGCCCCAAGCCCTCAAAGCGCCTGCTGTGAAGGCCCCTGAACCCGCTGCCAGAGAGAAGAAGCAGAACAAATGAGAAAGGGGAGAAATATAACTCCATTTCCGAGGGACCATGAGGAGGAGGTGCTGGAGGCTGCAGGGAGAACGAGTACCTGTGGAGAAGGCCACAGGCTCTATCGCAACACAAGAGAAGCAGGCAGCATGGAGAAGAGAAGGCAGAGAGCCTCGGGATACACTTCAGATGTCTCCCTAGGTGTTGTGGTGGAAAACATATGCACACCTGGTTTGCAAGCGACCTGAAGAGATCCGCGGCAGGCCGCTGCAAGCTAACTGACCAGAGACCTATGTCATGCCAGGTGCAGCTTCCTGGAGGTGAGATCTTGCCACCGAGAGGCAGCCCCTCTGTCATGCCCTCTCCCTCAGACAGCCCACAGAGAGCACTCCTCTTCGCACCCAGGAGACAGCTTACTCGTGTCCAGGCAGGTGTCTTTGGAGGCCCCACGAACAGGACCCTCCCAACAGCTCACTCCCCCCTGCCAGAGGATTGAGATCCTCTGTCTCAGATGGAGCAAAGAAGAGCACGCACCAGAGACCACCCACACCCACCCCTAGCTCCATCTTCCAACAGAAAGCAGCAGAGAGGCAGAACTGGAGGGACGAGCCACCACTGTCTCTTGGAGATCAGGGACACAATCAAGCAAGCACAGACCTCCTGCTCCCAGCTGGTCCACTTGACATACCATCCTCCAACGCACAAGCCCTCATCACAGTACGTGGGCCAGACCTCTCATGGTCATGCCGAGGCCCAGTACGCAGCGTGAAGGAGAGGATTCAACAGCTCTCGCAAGCCACCTCAGGCCCAGCTGAACTGCTGGCTACCCACTCCAGGTCTGCTCCTCCACCCCAGGCAATGTCCCAGCCCTTCATGGATTTCAGCAGCCCCCTCGCCTACCAAGCCTACCACTTCCAGGACTTCCACGCAGAGCAGCCCTTCCCAAGTCCAGACCCAGTTCCTCGGACACCAACAGATGCCACAGACGCCAGAGACGCCTCAGCTGACCGCAGCTGCGCAACCAGACAGCCCCACTACACTCCTCCTCCTCACCCCACAGCACAAGCCCTTCCTCAGAACATCTGTCATCAGTTCTTGGGCCTGCACATGCCCAGGTCCATTGAGGAAGTGCCCTCAACCTCACGGGACTGAGTCAGCTCTCCGAAAGACTTCCTGCACCACACCATCTTTCTGTCTACTCTCGGGGCCAGAGCCAATGGCGCCTCAGAACTCAGTACTCCAGCAACAGCCACCTCCAAGTCCTGGCCCTTACATCTGAGACATGGCATGCCTCAGATGACTGAAAAGAGTGCAGAGGACTGAGTTGTTTCCCTGTTCACCTTATCCTTTTTGCTAAGACACTTTACTTGGGCATTTTTGTTTTTTAATAAAATCATACAGTTTGTTATTAATAAAGGTTATCTTTGTTTCACAACACATGGTTCATGTTTTTTTCAACTTAATAAAGTGTTGGGAGAAACTTTGAAATAAAGGTGTAAGCCTAGTTGCATGCTTGTGGGATTGGTAAGGATAGCTGTGGGATGGGTATACTGTGGGTGGGTAAGGAATAGTTTGTGGATGGTAAGATGCTGTGGGATGGATACTGTGGGTAGGTAAGGATAGCGTGGCATTGAGCTTAAGATAGTTTGTGGGATAGGTAAGGATACTGTTGGGATAGATTAAAACCTCCAGTGCAAGGCATAGTGAACTGTATGTCCACCCTCCCAGCGCCCACACATATGCCCTTATTATCAATAACAATTTATCATGATCGACACATTTCAACAAAACAAAACTCTTATTAAATGCCCTATTAATTGTAAAAGGCCACTCAACATACATGGCAAATCTCATCAGTGTGGATTGAGACAGGCTCAAGGATATCCATTAAGCATCTACCATCCCGTCTTGCACTCCACTGCTTCCGCGGGAAGTTGCATCCAGTGTTTCAGGTAGGTTGCGCTGCTTTTCCCTCCACGTGAAAGCTCTGTGGGGCTTTGGACATCCAAGTGTCTATTCAGGTTTCGTCCTTGGCCTCCATTCACCAGGCTCCATGTTCCCCATTGACTTGTTGACGTCCACAAGCCTGTTTCTGGCAACACTGGGTAGCAGGTGCGCAGTTAAAATGTGCAGGATTGCAGCAAGCTTCACGATCCTCCTCACGGTCTCTGGGGCATGCTGCAATGGTTGGTGAGAATACCTGGAACCTGTTGGCCAGGTGCCAAAGGCTTATCCACCACCCGCCTTGCCCTGGACAGCCTGAAGTTTGAAGATCCTCTCTTTCACGGCGTGAGGAGTATCTTGAACGAGGGCTTCATGAGGTTTAAGTTCAAAGTGAGAGGCGTCATCCCCCATGATGAAGTAGGGCACATCTTATGTGTCATTGGGTAGGGGGTTCTGGGATCTGAAAAACCCATGATGAGGTTGCATTCCAGCCCACCCTTTAGGTCACTGCGGTGTATATCTGGATGTGAAGCTGACCCGCGTTGTCTGAAGCATCGATGTACATGAATGTAGTCAGCATCAACCTATGGCAAAAGGATGATGCTGAAGAAGCCTTGTAGTTGAAATAATTGGACCCCAAGTTGGTGTGAGCTTTGCAGGCCACGTGCTTCCCCTTCTATGGCTCCCACGGTGGTGGGGAAATTCCAGCTTCTGATACCCAGCTTGCCTCTGCAAACTTCCTCCAGCCTTCTTCAGTGGTGGACCACTGGAGGATTCCTCCATGTATTCTTTGATGATGGCCGCCCACTTCTGCTGACCACAATGCTGATGGTGTTGTTTGTGCACCCTGCCAGGCATACTGCATGTTTATCTGTATGTGTCCAGAGGCCAGTGGCGTAGAGCTCAGTGCCACCTTCAGTCCAGGGTGCCAGCTCTGGAACAGAAGTAGTTTTTGCCTTGGTCCAGTCCTGCGGTCTCGAGACGCTCCACAACTTGTCAAACATGGCGGGTGGTCATCCTATGAAGTGGCTGAATGGCATAGTGTCTTCTTTCCTCAGCTCCACTCATCAGCTTGTCATACAGTCCAAAACTCCACTCTTCTCGAACGATCCATCGTCTGCACCCACACAGCTCTTGGGATTTCTCCTTCTCTTTGCAATAGAAAAGGTGAAAACAGTCTGAAGGGCTTGTTCTGGTGATTGAATTGATGGCGGCTACCAAAAGGAGGTGCGATGATTCATGGTGGAGATTAATGATGCTGTGGAAGAGCAAGAGCAAGGCTGAAGAGGTTCTGCAACACCAGGGCTGGCTGGACTGAAAGTGAGATCCAGGTAATTTCTCCCCCTTTTTATAGGAAATGTCAGTTTTCCATAGTGTCCTTCCACATTACTCTAGGCAATCTGCCAGACATCCTAAAATATCGCAAGATACGCTCCATATACGAACGTTTTGTCTGTTTTAATTCTTTATATCAGAGCTGCATCCGTTTGCATCCTTTTTTTCTGTCGTGCTACTAACGCTGTGTGGATGTTCCTGTGTACCTTCGCTTCTCCCTCTTCCACTTTCTTGCCTTTCCGCGGAGCGGATGTTGAGTTGCGCGGATGGCCAGAAGGATGCCCGAGAGGATACATCGGACGTTTAACGGATGACAAACGGATGTAAACGTTTGTTGCCTGTATGTATCAATGATGTAGATCGTACGGGGCAGAAAGTTCATCTGCTCAAAAAGTTTTGTGCAGCTCAAAACCTTTTTGGCGGATGAAATTGCAGTAGAACGGATTTGTTTTACGGAATGAGTGTATGAAAACACGTATGCAGTGGGTACACAATGGATGCATTGCATTTTCCAATGGATGGCAAGCTTTTTTGTCCATTTTACATCCTCTTTGCATCTGTTGGTTCAGTGTGACAGGGGCTTTAACTGCTTAGAGAGGGCTGTAAAGCACTGTGAAGCGGTATATTTATTTTTATTTTATTTATTTTTTTTGTCAAGTGATTATAAGATAACAGGTATAAGTATAAACATGGTTATGAATACGTGAAATGGATACATATAAGAAGAAAAAATAAATAAATAGGACAGGGATGTCCAACGTAGGCATGTTGGTGTGCTTATGCATACCCCCTACAGACCTCTTAGGAAAGGGGTGAGGTCAATCGTAGACAGTCTAAGATTAAAGTTTTTGGGATTTGGGGGAGAAACTACAGAGTGAGGTAGAGTATTCCAGACATTGACCGCTCTGTTGCTGAAGTCGTATTTCCTGTAATCAAGTTTGGTGCAGTTTACCTTGAGTTTGTATCTATTGTGTGCTCTTGTATTGTTATGTTTGAAACCAGAGGTGGTGTTCAGCAGGTTCTGACCAGTTCTAGACAACTGGTAGCAGAAATGTTGAGTAGTTCGGAGAACCAGCAAATACCACCTCTGACTGGCCCTGTCCCCATCTATTCTCTGACTCCCAGCTGATAGGCTGGGTCATCTTTTGTTGCCCTGCACAGGAGAACAAAGCTGGAAAGCAGGTTAGTGGGATGGGGAGGAAATGGGGATTTTGCAGTAACTTTCCCTCAGGAGTAAGGAGGGAATGGAGATTTTGTAGTATCCTTCCCCGCCACGCCCACCAAGCCACGCCATGCCCACCAAGCCACGCCCACAGAACCAGTAGTAAAATTAATTGAATCCCACCATTGGTTGAAGCTGATATATCTGTACATCAGAAATTACCAAAAGAGCAACTTCTGGTTCTTCTTTTTAAAAATTTAGAAGTATAAAATATAGCTCTTTCTCAGATCTGCTTTTGGAATGGAATAAAATATATATCACTTGTGAGACATATGGTAACTTCAAATGTAAATGTGATAGATCTTTTTTTTTTTTTTCAGGATTTTAGGTCAGGAATCTGACTCTCCAAATATTCTCCAGCCACCATTCACTGGGCTGGATGGAATGGGTAGAAATACAAGTCCAGCAATAGCTGTAGAATCACTGATGCATTAGGCCACAAAATCTCTTCTAAAACCTGCTCTTGTACATAAAATTAGAACTGAGAAATCCTTGCCCACAGACTTGAAGTTGAAAAACAAAGGATGAAGATGGGCTGTATATGTCATGAAATCTGGAGAGGCCTGGAAAAGACTTCAATCACAATTTGATCAATGTGGACACAATTTTGAAATGGCCGTTATAATAATGTGAATTAACTTGACTCCCACAAACAGTATGAATATACTCATGTGGGCTTTTATTGTTTTGTTTTGTTGGTAATTATATGGAAGTTGTTTCTGCTGCCTTCTTGGGTGATATTTTGACTTCTTAAGGTAGCTTACAGCCCTGAAATCTTATTTTGATCTTCCATTCAGGCACTAACCAACCTTGCCTAGTTTTTTTTTCCTCTTGAGGTCAGCCAAGGTTGGCTTGGGTCTAACTAAGAAAAAAAATTCCTTTCTGTTGCACTCCAAATACATTCAACATTTAGACTTGCATTTTTTTATTTTTAGTTCTTCTGCCATTCATGCTGCCAGCAAAAACATGACCTGGAAGACTTTAAAAACAGCCCTACATGTATATCTTGCTCTGTCTGGCCTTTCCCTCCCTGTGTTTTATTAGTTTGTTCTTGACTTTTTTTAAAAAGGTGCTGTTATAGTTCGGATTTTATTATTTGTTTGACTTTTACCATTGCTGAAGTAGTTGATTCTATTAATTTTTTTTACTGTTTTATTATTGGAGGTCACTGTCGTTCAAGGATTTGGGTTACTTTTCTTCAATATAAACTACCTGAAACTCAGAAATATTTTGGATAGAGAAATCAACTCTGTCATTTGTGTTTTGTGTGGGAATCCAGCATGTTATTTTAAGGTACACTAAATGCAGTCTTTTTCCTCAAGGAAAGGTAATGTTTTTAGCCATGTATAAATAAGTCTCATACAGGTAATCCTTGAGTTATGACCACAGTTGAGCCCAACATTTATGCTGCGAAGTGAAACATTGGTTAAGAGAGTTGTGCCCCATTTTACGATCTTTCCTGCCACAGTTGTTAAGTGAATCACTGCAGTTGTTAAATTAATAACCTGGTTGTTCAGTGAATCTCTGTTCTGACCCAAGCCCTTTTTCAACAAATCAAATACAATCCAAAAGGAACAGAAACTTTGTAATGCTTTTACAAAATAATTAGCCATGATAAGCACAAGCCTTGCCAAACTGTGCAAGACTTTCCAAAAGATAACAGACAAGAAATAATTTGCAATACAAGAATCTTCAAATACAAACTCAGGATACTGGAATGTCAATAAGGCTGGAGTTTTAAAACATCTTTGTCTTCTGAAAAGTATGTTTGTTTCACAGCTGGCTTTTATCTTCTTGAAGGAGGGGCCATTGCCTTGCAGCCTTTCTCCCTAGTTGCCCATGCTTTTGTAGCTGCTCTTTCCTCTGACAATTCTGTGTGCATGCACACTTAGCACAGGCTCCTCAGGAACCTCCTCATCACTGCTGCCAGCCCCCACAATCTCTGAAGGCATTAGTCCTAATGGTCCTGGCCCCTCATCTGAGTCCTTGCTCTCCTCAGCTGTCTGCATCTGCTGCCAGCTAACTACAACAATCTGGCTTTGCTTGTCACAAAGTTGCAAAGGGTGATCATGTGACTCCTCGGCACTGTAATTGTCATGAATATATGCCAGTTGCCAAGTGGCTGAATTTTGATCATGTGAACAGTTGAGGTTGAGGGTTATCTGTATCAGAGAAATGCCACAAGCTGCTATGATCTCCTTTGTAACACCCTACACTCTTATTTTTCCCTGCCTGAAAATGCTGCATACAAGTAGCATTATATATCAACAATTAACCATGATATATGCAGAGCCCACAATTCAGGGATAATCTAAATATTCAGAATACAGGTAGTCCTTGACTTATAACAGTTCATTTAGTGACTGTTAAAGTTGTAACAGCACTGAAAAATATGACTTATGACCATTTTTCACAGTTATGACCTTTGGAGCATCCCCATAATCAGGTGTTCAAGATTCAGATGCAGTGTCTCACAGGCATGTGATCCCATTTTGTGACCTTCTGACAAGCGAAATCAATGGAGAAGCCAGAGTCACTTAACAACCATCTTACCAACAGCTACAGCGATTCACTTAACAACTGAGGAAGGAAAAGTTATAAAATAGGGCAAAGCTCACTTAAGGAATGTCTCACCTAACAACAGAAATTTTGGGCTCAATCATGATCGTAGGTTGAGGACTATCTGTCCCAATGGCACTCTGAGCTGTCAGCCCTATGTTCTGATTCTTTATAGATCCATAATCCAGAACTAAAAGAATTGTTGCTACCTCAATCAGGAAGATTTGATGGTCCCAAGAATATGGCTTCAATTCAGTATTTTCCAGCTCCATGTATACTTCTGCACTATATTTTTCTCAGAGCTTCTCCTTTCAACACAGCAGGTAGTGTCGAGCCACTAATTGTCAAAGCGATGACGCAGAGATCAAAAATGAACTTTGCCCCCTCCATGCCATGAATAAGGCAATTAAGGAGAAATGCAATATATTGTAGAAATAATTATAGTTTTTCATAGACTGGGACTTCTATAACCAGTGAGCTCTAAAGAGCGTCAGTCTATGGAAAGCTGTACTAAATGGCAGATAATGATGATACCCTCAACTCCCTTTTCTCCTGTTTTCTTATCAGGGGACATCTGTTGGGAACCACAAAATGTGTAGAGTTGAAGAAAACAGTAGAGTCTGAGCCAAGATCATTTTTATCTTTCTTCCTTCCTTCTTTCCTTCTTTCCTGCTTTCCTTCCTTCCTTTCTTCCTTTCTTTCCTCCCTCCCTCCCTCCCTCTCTACCTCCCTCCCCTGTCACTTACAGACCTAATCCTTATCCTGAACAGCTGGCAGCATAGAAAGGAAGAGACAGGTAACTCTTACAAGAAATTTAATTGAGCTCTCAGAGAGAGCATTTGAAATTAGGCAAAGCCTGTGTAAAATGAGCTCAAGGCCCACTAATTTCCTCCTGCTGAAATAGATGGTCATAACTATACCCAATATGGTAGCATTAAGCTACAAACAGTATCTGGAACTATTTGGAGAGGTACATAGGAGCAATAGCCCTAGCAGGACAGCCACAGAACCCCTGTGAGATAAGCACTTAGGCAAAGAAGTCAATCTTCCAGTCCCTGGGAGTACAGCTGTTGTTTCTTGAAGGACCATCCATTACATGTGCAGGCCAGGGCAGGCACCAGTCAAGTGAAGTAAAGTAAAGCTTTACCTAATTCCATACTAACATGTGATTGGTCAATGGGAGAGGTTTTCAAAAAATGGGAAGCTACAGAATAGTTCAGCCAGTTGATCAAATGCTCAGGCAGGAAAGTCCCATCCAAGTTGACCAGAAACTGAAACAAGGGTGATCCCAAAGACGAGTACTGGTAGTTCTTGACTTACAACCATTCATTTAGTGGCCATTCAAAATGACATCAGCACCAAAGAAACAGTAACTTGAGCTTTTCATAGTTATGTTGCGCTACCTGATTCAGTTGTTACATCCTCTAACCCCCACTCCTTTAACCTCAAACTCTATCCTCTATTGACCTCACCCTATTCCTAAAAGGTCTCTCAGGGACATGCATAAGCACACCATTGTGCCTACCATCCCTGTCCTATTGTCCCTATTTATTCATACCTATTTCCTGTATTCTTACTCATGTTTATACTTATACCTATTATCTTGTAAGTGATTGACAAATCAAATCAAATAAAAAAAAATCTCCATTTGTCATATGATCAAAACTCAGCAGCTTGGCAATTGGCATGTATTTATGATGGATGCAGTACCCTGGGGTCAAGGGATCCCCTTTTGTGACCTGACAAGCGAAACTAATGGGGAAGCCAGATTCACTTAAAAACCCTGTTACTAATTCAATAACTGCAAGCGATTCACTTAATAACTGTGGCAAGAAAGGCCATAAGAACGGAGCACAAAATTCACTTCACAACTGTTTTGCTTTGCAAAGGAATTTTTGGAGCTCAATAGAGGTCGTAACTCGAAGACTGCCTATAAAGCTTCCACACTGTCATCAGGATTTTCTTTTGAATAGGTAGTGTTTTTCTCCCTCAGGAAGGAGAAAAGCTTGCAATATATTCCCAAGTCTGAATCCCTGAGGGAGAGTGGTTGTCAGTTCATTGCTGGCTTCGAGTCCTCTTATCTTTCTTTTATGTGCCTTTCAAATAAGTGAAGTGCTATCATCTTCCTGGAGATGGTGTAAAAGGGACCCTGTTCCTTTCTTGGCCTGTCTAGCCCACATTTTTCCCAAAAGGACAGAGCAATATTTTTCTTGGCACCCATAAGCGTCCAAAATGGCTGCCTGCACCATTAAAGCTCTGAAGGCTACTGATGTATTGCAAAAGATACCAGGACTGCTAGCTGAAAACCCATTCATGACAAGCAATCCATAAATTCACATCCTATTAGTCATGTTTTGCTGTACACATTCACTATATAGCACTTTTCTATCTCTTTCAATCTTTGGGGGCTTTTAGTACAGGAGTGGCGGAAAGACAGACATAACAGTTGCTTACGGTGAACTGAGAATTATTATTCTGGGACACATCTAATTCACTGTCTTACAGATGCCACGGCGGGGAGATAAGCGTCAGCTCAGGGAAATGGAAAAACTCCAGTTTGTCTTTAGAAATTCGAGACTTCAGTCGCAACTCTTGAGCCCCTGCTATTTCAGATGCAGAGCAGGGGTTTATAAAAAGAAATAGTGGCTATTCTGTTCTCCCCTCAAATATTCAGCCCTCTCCTTTTAAAGCTTTTTGCAATTATTTCAATCATTTCTACATTTGAACAGCTGGCATTTTACAGTGCTCCAAAGCCCTCTTTTCACTGAGAATCAGTAAATCATTCTCTAAAATACTGTGTTTTTCTTGTACATTCTTCCATACATTGCATCGATCATTTACTATTTATTAGAAATAAAGAAAGAATGCTTTCTTTACCGGGTCTTGCTTTATTGGCTGCATCACATCAACAGGATGATTTATGAAGCAGGAAAAAGGGGGAATAAAGAGGCATTGGTTGGGCTTATGCTTTCTTCTCCTCTCTGATTGCTGTTGTATCTGCACAAAGCTGAAAGAAAGGAAGATCTGCCCATTTTGGTTGCTGCATCTCACTGGCTTCTCTAAAGCTCATCAAATGGCTAAGTGGGCTTTTATTTCCCCCCACCCTCCGAACCAATGTGGAAAAAGTCTAGCACTGTTTGACAATATTTGCTTATGTTAAGCCTCAAGAGTTTTATTAACACAACCCGACCCAAATGGGAAGCGTTTGCTTTTCTAAGCAAGGAATTTAGTGGCGGCCATGCAAAGCAAGCTATCAGCTATCATCAAGTCTATCCTCCTTTCGCTTCCCCCCACCTTCCCCCTTTCCTGGTTGCTATGGTGGCACAAGATGAACGAGCTTCCCTGCAGTTTCATTGATGGCATAAAGTCAGGTAATGAACTGTCAATTCCTTTGTAAGGTTGACTTTTGGAGATTCGTAGCTTCTACTGATCCAAGGCCAGTCAGAGTTTTTTTTTTTTTAAGAAAAGAAAAAAAGAGAAAAAGAAAAAAGAACCCAAACACTGTANCAGAGTTTTTTTTTTTTAAGAAAAGAAAAAAAGAGAAAAAGAAAAAAGAACCCAAACACTGTAGCTGGTGGGGGGAAAAAAAATCTCTCCACAGTTCAGGGACAGAGACAAGCATCCAGCTAAAAGAGATTATTTCTAAGTCAGCTAGAGATAAGTACATTAGGCAGAAAGTGAGAACAAAGATAGCAAACAGCGGCTAGAACTTGGCTGCTCGTACACAGGTTTGGGTTTTCTTTTTTGGGAGGAAGGTGAGGACGCCTGTTCTGGCCTTATGTAGGTACTGAGAAGTGTACTGTATTAAAATGGTTGACTCCTAACCTCACATTCTGATTGGCTAAGAAAGCCACTATAGGGATACTAGGAACCATCCTAGGAGCCGCTAAAAAGCGGCAAAACCAAACTAATGTCATTGGCTACAAGCTGGCAGGCAAGCCCCTATAAAAGGGCTGCCGCAGCTTAAGCCAATGTTCCATTTTCCACTTGTAAATCAGCTAATAAAGACTTGTTGTTGGAACCCGGTCTACCTTGCGTTTTTCGAACGGAACACTGGCGACGAGTATGGGATCATCCTAAAACACGAGACGCAGCGATAAACCAGGCTAAGACGATGGCTGGAAACAATGCACCGCCCGCACCCTTCAATCCCAATGAAGAAGATTGGGAATCTTATGTAGACCGTTTCCAAATGTATTTGGAAAGTAACGAGATGGAAGAGATCTCAGACCAGCGGAAGAGGCTGTCTTTTTGACGCATTGTGGGCAATGATTTTCAAAATGGCCAAGGCATTAGCGAAGCCCAGAGACGTGAAGCAAATGACTTGGCCCGAACTCCAACGAATACTGAAGGCTCACTACGCACCAGTAGTGTCAAACCTCATCATAAGACACAAATTTACTGAAGAGATCAGAAAGAAGGTGAGACTATTGCCGATTTCATGGCAGCCCTCCGACAACTGGGGGGAGCATGCAAGTTCCTGAACTTAGATGAAGCGATGCGAGATCGGATAGTATTGGGTTTAAGAGACTCTAACTTACAAAGCAAACTGCTTAACAAACCCAATATAACCGTAGCTGAAGCCATCGCTGAAGCTTCAGCTGCCGAAGCCGTGAAGAAATCGGCTGTCAAAATGAAGCAGATGAATGCGAACAACAACGAAACGTGTTTAATAAAAGGGAAGAAACAAATTCCAACCACTACACACCACGAAGATTTTGACGAGACGTCAGAATCTGAAGAAGAAGACGATGAGGTGCACCGCCTATACGCCAACAAAAAAGGGCGTGAAAAAAGAAATTGGCGGGAATGCACAGGCTGCGGAGGAAACCATCCTTGAGCCGACTGCAGATTCCTTGATGCCATCTGCCGAGCTTGTCAAAAAAGGGGGCACCTCGAGAAGGTCTGCAGAAATAAAAAAAACTACAGCCCAAATAGACGCAGCAACTCTCGCGCCAAAACCGAGCCAAAACAAACTGAGAGAAAGTGGCAACTAAACAAACGAGCCAATAACTGGGAGAAAACACACCAGACTTTCACTATCGGGAGCGCACAGACAGAAAGCGGCAAGAAAGTCAAAATAATAGTGAAAATCGAAGAAACCCCTGCGAAATGGAGGTAGACTCAGGTCCTTTTTGTCAATGGTGTCATGGGACAAAATCAAACAACTGGTCCCTAACATCAACCCAAAAAAGCTCCAGAAGCAGCGATTAACCCTAAAAGACTACCAAGGGAATCAAATCCCTGTGGTAGGTTTTGGAAATTTCCGAGTCACCTACAAACACCATGATGAAGTACTGCTGTTGACAATAGTTGACCGAGACCGCCCAAGCCTCCTGGGCATCGAATGGTTCGTTACCATTAGGGATCGGAATGACTGGAGTAGACCGGGTGGCCGCAACCGACTGGGAAGAAAACCTGATCACGAATTCCAGGACGTTTTCGACGGCTCACTAGGCAGGTACCAGGGGACCCCAATTTCCTTTAGCTTAGACCCCAGGTAGCCCCTAGAAGGCTAAAAGCCAGACGAGTTCCTTTTGCACTAAAGGCAAAAATAGAGGAACAACTAAACAAATTGGTTGACCAAGATTTTGGAACCTGTTGACCATGCCAGATGGGAGACGCCTATTTGTAACATCAGTTAAACCTGACGGGTGGTTCGAATCTGCGGTGACTACAAGGCTACCCTGAACCATGCGCTGCAACAAAGCGCATACCCGGTGCCAGTCGTACAACACTTGCTACACTCACTTGAGGAGGAAAAGTTTTCGCTAAATTAGATTTAGCACAAGCTTACCAAACAGCTTCCAGTAGACCCCCTAACACGCGGATGCACAAACAATAGTGACCCATAAAGGAGCGTTCAAGTGTAACAGACTCCAGTTTGGAATAAGTGTGGCCCCAGGAGTGTTCCAAAGCCTCATGGAACGCCTACTGAATGGAATACAAGGGGTCGTGCCATATTTTGACGACGTCCTAATTTCAGCCAAAAATACAAACCAATTAGGAAAGACTGAGAAACGTACTAACAAAATTTAGAGAATCTGGCCTGAAAGTAAGAAAGAAAAATGCTGTTTAAGGACGGATCGCGTCGAATTTTTGGGGTTATTTAATAGACGGAGAGGGTATACACCCTACTGAAAAAAAAGTCAAAGCCATTAAAGACGCACCACGAACCAAAAACAAAACCGAGTTGCAAGCATTTTTTGGACTAATAAACTTTTTAATGTATTCCTTCCCCACAAAGCAACCAATAGCGGAACCGATACACCATTTACTGGATAAGAAAACAAATTGGACTTGGGGTCATGGAGAGCAAGAGGCTTTTCAACAAAATAAAAAATTTATTAACATCAAACACTATTCTTATCCAGTTTAGCAACACACTGCCATTGATGGTGACCTGCGATGCCTCGCCCATTCGGAGTTGGTGCCATCCTGAGCCACCAATTGCCAGATGGAAGAGAGGACCCTCACCTATTATTCAAAGACACTGTCTAAAACAGAACGTAACTATAGTCAACTAGACAAAGAGAAGCCCTAGCAATCGTCGCTGGAGTAAAACGCTCCATGAATATTTACATGGAAGGACATTTTCAATCAGTAACGGATCATAAACCGTTACTAGGAATTTTGGCGGGAAACAAGCCTACACCAAACATTTTGTCCCCGAGAATGACCAGATGGTCGGAATTCCTGGCAGCCACTACTCGTATACATTAATGCATCGACCCGGGAAGCAAATCTCCCATGCAGACGCATTAAGCAGATTGCCCGCTACCAACAATGGAAGAAGACCCGGCACCAACGATGACCACCCTAACAGATTGAGACATGCCCCGAGCTACCAATATCCGCCAACGACGTCGCCAGAGGCCACAGCGAAAGACCCAGTGACTGCCGCCATACTAAACTGGGTAGGTAAAGGCTGGCTGGAAAATCAAAAAACTGAACACTTTAAACCTTTCCGGACCAGACAGACTGAACTCTCTATCCAAAAGGGTGTTTATTGTGGGGTGATCGGGTAGTCATCCCTTCTAAATTACAAACCAGGGTACTGTATGCTTCACGAAGGCCACCCTGGTATTGTTAAAATGAAAAGCCTTGCTAGAAGCTATGTCTGGTGGCCGGGTATAGATAGGGACATCGATAACTGGGTAAATTCTTGCAACAAATGCAAAAAACCAGACCCTCCCCACCACAAGCACCCATAAGGGAGTGGAAACCCCAAGGGGCCCCCTGGTCTCGAATCCACATTGATTTTGCGGGACCTACTAAAGGGAATACTTTCTTAATTGTCGTGGATGCATACTCAAATTGGCTGGAAGTTGTAGTTATGCCATCCACAACAACGGAAATGGTCATTAAACAACTTGACAAAACTATTCGCAAAACCCATGGACTACCAGATGTCCTAGTGGTCTGACAACGGGCCACCAATTGACAAGCATCTAATTGGAAACAACACCTAGCCGCCCTGGGGATACGCCATTCTCTAACCGCGCCGGCTCAGCTGGCCGCAAATGGTAGAGCAGAGAGAATGGTCCAGGTTTACCAAGGAGGGTTTAGAAAGAATGGACAATGGATGTCCAAGATAGAATTAACCGCCTACTCACTCCTCCAACATATCACCCCAGTACCGTTACCCAACAAAGCCCGGCAGAACTATTAATGGGAAGGAAACTCAGGTCACAACTAGACAGGTTGCACCCAAATTACACACCAAGAAAGACCCCTGACTCCTCCACCCACTCCAGAACATTTGAAAATAGGCGACCTAGTCTATGCAAAAAATTTCACCGGGGACCCCTTATGGCTTCCAGGCACAATAACCAAAATCACAGGCCCCAGTCCTACCGACTAACCGTGGACGATGGCAGGGAATGGAAGCGGCACTAGACCACTTCGTTCCCGATACATAGAAAGGAACACGACGCTCACCAGAACAATAAATAAACAACAAAAAACAAAACCAACAGGGGGGGGGGAATTCAAAGAAACAATTAAAGAACCGTTGAAAAAAACCCAAGAATATTAACAAAAAACAAAAAGAGCAAAATAGAGACTTACAGTTTTAGAGGAAACTTGCGGGAAAGCAATCCAAGCCGAAGGGGCCAGCCAGGCCAGCTCGACCTGCCCGGAAAAGACCAGGAGGGCAGCGGCCAAAGGCCGCTGACGCTGAGAAACTCAGGCCAGGCAGCAAAATGGCTGACTCAACCCTCCAGGCAGTTCCATGAGAGAAGAGACGGAACCAGCAAAAACGCCCTCCGACCCGGTCGAAGTCGCCAGCAAACAATGAACTGCGCAGGTCCAATAGAACCAGGAAAAGCCCACCTACCTTGCGCAACTACGTCACCTCGTAAGGACCAAACCAAGAGGGGAGGGGTAACTGTATTAAAATGGTATGACTCCTTAACCTCACATTCTGAATTGGCTAAGAAAAGCAGAAAGCCACTATAGGGATTGGTTCACTCGGAACCAATCCTAGGAGCCGCTAAAAAGGCGGCAAAACCAAACTAATGCCATTGGCTACAAGCCGGCAGGCAAGCCCCTATAAAAGGGCTGCCGCGGCTTGAGCCAATGTTCCGTTTTCATTTGTAAATCAACTAATAAAGACTTGTTGTTGGAACCCGGTCTACCTCGCGTTTTTCCGAACGGAACGGATCACCCACATGCCCCTTTCTTTGGGATCCTGTCTCTGTAGCTCAGTGGTACTACAAGGCTTTGCATGCATGAGGTGTTGGGTCTAGGTCAAAACATCGCTCAGTATGGCACAACAAAGTAATGCTTTAAAGTTGTAGCCAAGGTAGATAGTCTGGAAAAAAGAGTGCAGAGAAGAGCAATGAAGATAATTAGGGGACTGGAGGCTAGAACATATAAAGAGCGGTTTAAAGAATTGGGTATGTCTAGTCTTATGAAAAGAAGGACTTGGGGTGACATGATAGCAGTGTTCTAATAGCTCAGAAGAGGGAGTCAAGCTGTTCTCCAAAGAGAATTAATTCTCCAAAGAGAATTAATCAGTGGATCAACTTTCCTCCAGAAGCTGTGGCTGGTCCAACACTGGAAGTTTTTAAGAAGAGATTGGATAACCATTTGTCTGAAGTGGTGTAGGGTTTCCTGCCTAAGCAGGGGNACCATTTGTCTGAAGTGGTGTAGGGTTTCCTGCCTAAGCAGGGGGTTGGACGAGAAGACCTCCAAGGTCCCTTCCAATCCGGTTATTCTATTTTATGTCAATTTGAATGGCTTCTTTCTTTTTATTTTTCCTTTGATTGGGTTTCCATACCCTTTTTTTCCTGCATTGAGGAGAGGAGAGAGGAAGAGCATCTAGCATTTAAAGAACATTTAGCATCATGTGTGAAAGTGATCAGTATAAGCAATTTTCTGTATTCTCAATGATATTTTTTTTTGTTTTGAGATGCCTCTGCCTGCTGCCTTTACTGGGCAGATTACTACTGTCATCACTAGTATATTATTGTGGTTTTTGCACAGAATGGTGAAAATAAAAGTTAAAAGAACTGGAAATTATGAAGCCAGCATATTGGAAACCAACATTCACAGGTCTTTTCAAGATGATCTCACGGAAAAATTGTCTCAGGCTTTACACCTACAAACTGTTGTCTTCTAGTGATCATTTGGATTTTTATAGTTGGAGTCTAGTAGCCTACACATGTACAAGTGAACCCACCCAAAATATATTTCACAGACTAATGCAGCACTGACAAAATAGAAACAGGCTGGGTCATAACTCTCAGAGACATTGCTCAGCAAGCCATGAATCAATTCCTAATCTTCAATCTAAATGGCAGAGGGCTAAGAAGTAGCAATGCTTTGATTCAAACCAAAAGTCAGCTTCCCAATAAGCAGTCTAAATAAAGTGAGCAGGTTTAGAGGTCATGAATTGAAGTAGGAGGCACTTCCCAAGACATCGATGTAAAGTCTGCAAGAAAAATCATTCCATTGGTGAATCCCCTTGAAGAGGAATCATAAATATAATGTATTTCTCAGGTACAACTAAAACTGAACATTCCTGAATTACTTAGAGTCACATACACCAAAAATTCCTCTTTCATCAGCTGTATTTCCTTGCAAATAGAGGATCCACCTTGCAATCTTTTTTATATGTTGTCCATGCCTTCTGACAGCTGGTGGCTTTGACCAGTTCAAGGTCCAAATGTTCTAATGCCAGTTTTGGGATGGCAAGACCTAAACCTTTTTCCTTATTTTGAACTGAATCTCCAACTTCCATTCATCTGTTCACATATTTAGATGAAGTCAGTGTGTCTAGCTGGGTTCTGACATGGTGATTCAATGTTTGAAATGATCAGATGGGTTGCTACTTTTCATTTAAAGCCATAAGGCTAATTAGTTAAAATAACATAGATTAATACTCATCATATACTGTACATATATATACACAATGTTGTAATCCAGAAATGACTTGTTATTAACATTTTTTTCCAACTAGACTATAACCCTGGGATTCCCCTGGTGATCTCCCACTCAAACCCCAACCATATGTAATCTTGCTTAGCTTTTCAAATTCAGCAAAAGTCCGCCAGATGCTGCCATAACTTTCAGATAAAAGAGCAATCACAGCTAAAATGTCAGCCTGAGTTTCTCCTGTTGTTAGATCAGATCAATGGAGTAGAAAAGCAGATAGGATATTAGAGCTGTGGTGACACAGTGTTAGAATGCAGTATTGCAGGCTAATTCTGCTGACTGCCAACTGCGAGCAGTTTGGCAGTTCGAGTCTCAATATCTCAAGGTTGACTCAGCCTTTGGTCCTTCCGAGGTTGGTAAAATGAGGATCCAGATTGTTGGAGGCAATATGCTAACTTTGTAAATCGCTTGGAAGCAGAATATAAACCTAAGTGCTATTGCTATTGCTGTTAACATTTCCCTTGCTTACAATGGAGCTGCTCCAGTTTAACTCAGGGATTCAGTGATGTTCTTGTACTGCAGGAAGAGACAATTTCTCATTACTTTAACAGTTATTGTTAATGTGCAACTTAAGAAGTAATATAATAATCCTTGACTTGCAGTCATTCAAGTCACTCAATCATTTCTTGAGCAGCCATTTGTAGTTACATCACTGAAAAAAGTGATTTATGATTGGTCTTCATGCTTACAACTGAAGAAAGAGGCCATGTGATCAAAATGTGAGTGCTTGGCATTGGTATGCATTTACAACAATTGCAACATCCTGGGAGCATGTGACTGCCATTTGCAATCTTCTCACCCACCTTCCAACAAGCGAGTAAGTTGGGTTTGCTTAATAAACCTAGGATTCACTGAACAACTGTAGTGATTTGCTTAACAACCATGCCTGAAAAATGTTTGTAAAAACATCGCAACTCACTTGGCTACTTAGCAAAAGAAATTCTAGTTGTGGTCATAAGTTGAGGACTACGTGTAAAGGGAATTATACCGCGCCAGCACAGTGGTTAGACTGCAATACCTCAGGCTAACTCACTGCTCACTCCAGGTGATTGATTCTGAGCCAGCTCAAGGTTGACTCAGCCTTCCATCCTTCCGAGGTGGGTAAAATGCGGATCCAGATTGTTGGGGGCAATATGCTGAGTCTGTAAACCACTTAGAGACGGCTGTAAGGCATTGTGAGCCAGTATAAAAATCTAAGTGCTATTGCTATTGCTACCCTGTTGGTTGGGATTGTTTGCTCCGAGTGTGTTCTGGAAATCAATGGAGCTTTCTGTTCAGGGAACAGCCCGCCTAGATTCAATCCATTGAATATTATTAGTTTCAAGAAATGAGCAGAGTTGTGTCCCTTACAGGTCTAGTAGAGCCGAAAACATTTGTTAATGATAGAGTAAGAATCCAATAATGAAGTGTTTTGAGGAGCAGGTGAGAATAGTTAACAATATAAAGTTACAAAAAGTGGTGGAAAATGGAACCTTGCTCACTTTGGGGTACATTTTTTCCTTTTCATTAAAGTTCTTTGTTGGTACCTTCTCCATCATCATCATCATCATCATCATCATCATCATCATCATCATCATCATCACCATCACCATCACCATCCCATCACCATCACCATCACCATCACCATCATCACCATCATCATCATCATCATCATCATTATCATCATCATCACCATCATCACCATCACCATCGTCATCACCACCACCACCATCATCATCAACATCATCATCATCATGTATTTGGAGGAGAAAAAAAAATCACATCAAGGACACTGTATCTTTGTAATAAAAACAATATACTGAGAAGCATTTGAAAAAAAACTTGACAGCCTCTTCAGCAGAAACTTGTTTAGAAAATGAGTTTGGCTAAACAAAACCTTTGGAAGTAACATAATCAGCCTGTTTGGACAAATGGGCTGAGGGAGGAACAATTTGTCAAAGATACACACTTGTAATGTTCAAAGAAACAATTTTCTAGCACAGTGTTATCTTTTGAAACTCCCTTTCTGTAACTATTGTTTGCTATACATTTTTTGTTCAAGAGAAATATTAGGTACGCTGCAGAGTGTGTGCTTGCTTTGGGACTTTTTCTTTTGGCATGTTTTTGCCTGAGTAAAGCTCTCTAATTTATGATGTGATTCATAAGAAAAAGCATCAGGTAGCCGCTGTGTATGCTGTAACTGAATATCCGAATTATTTACCCTACAAAGAAAATCTTAGGTATGCCCATGATTTATGGCTGAATGTATTAATTGATTAATTTTTGGAACTGTTTATTCATTAAACCTAAATTAAATATGTGGCTTTTAAAGCAACTGCTCAGTTGGGTTATTCCTAGGAAATGCCATTAGATGATGGTTTGGATGTTGGTATTTCTTAATCAATGTGACAGATTAAAGTGCTCCCTTGGGAATAGTTATAAAAAAAGTTTGGAAGGTTGTTTTTGTGGGCTTCCCCCCCTTCTCTTAATAATGGAAGTCCAATGGAATCTCCAGCTAGACTAGGGGAAGGGTTAAGAGGGGCCTGAATTTGAAGTTACTGCATAGTCAAGGGCACCCAAACATCTGATCTCCCCTGCCTCAAATCCTTAAAGCCTTATCTTGTTCTTCCCAGGGGAATGCAGTCAATCTAGTGAGATTTTTGTAACACAGTTGACAAACTGTGTTGAGACTCTTCACAGGTACTTCTGATTGCTTTCACCTGACATCATATCACATCACAAATGCTTTGAAATTCTCTTCCACTTCACCTTTAAGACAACATCAGTGGTGGGATTCAAATTTTTTACTACCAGTTCTGTGGGCGTGGCTTGGCGGGCTTGGCAGGGGAAGAGACTGTAAGATTTTACAGGAAACTGTAAAGTCTCCAGTCAGAGGTGGGATTTGCCGATTCTCCAAACTACTCAAAATTTCTGCTACCGATTCTCTAGAACTGGTTGGAACCTATCACCTCTGGACAACATCCATACCAGACTTCTTGCTTCTAGCCTCTGACCAGTGAGGTCCTTCACTGAGAAAGACTCATTGTCTCTACTGAGGCAGAGATGCAGTAACTATGAACAAGAGGAAAGCTTCCGTATTAGCTCCATCTAATTGTGAAAGTCTGCCCATGGAGACCAAGTTAACACCTTCCTGGTGATTTTTCATCAGCAAAGGAACACTTTTCTATTTAAGGGGTATGAATGTCATTGGGTGAATTATACTAGATTATCTGGCCTGCTTTCACTATATAAATGTTATTGTGTGTGCTTTGGTTGATTGGCATTTCTTTCTACATCCATAAATATTGATCAGGATAATTTGTTTTTGGGGTAAGCTGTGTTCTGCAAAGGGCAGAAATAGTAAACTAAACACGTTAAGCATGGGATAAGTAAATGGAAAGGAAGTATAGCCAATAAAGTAATTATATCAATGAATTATCTGTTCCTCTCTCTTCCATGCTGTTCCTTGCAAACCATGATGGATTTCACCATTGACTTGATTTTTGTTCTTTAAATTCCTCACCTTTCTCTTTGTAGGTATTTCATCAGCTCCATCCAGTCATGACTTTCTCAATCTTCCTTTTCCTCTTGACTCACCAACTCTTCCTTCCTATATTTGTTCTCCAATTTCATCCTCTTTTATTCTTGGAATATTACCAAATTACGTCAGTGTAATTATTTTTTGTTGGTTACTTGGTTTTGTATTCCATCTGCATTCATTCAGCAATGAGTCAGTCTTCACCCAAGGTCTTCTTTTACTAACCCATTTCTTCAGTAATCCCTTCCTACTTCATTCAGCTTCTTTGCCTGGTTCTCTTGACACTTTGCTTTCCCTTTCATATTATAAAGTGGTCAGCAGCACATTCTTCCCCAAAGATTTTTGCTTTTTTCAACAAGCATGTATTCTTTGTAATGATTCCATATTCTTTCAGGACCTATCATGGTATATATAGGCTATCTTCCCTTAAGCTCTCAGAGAGATTCAGCTGTTACATGATGGCATATCCCTGTATTCAGTATCTCCAATAGGATGAAACTGGACATGAAACTCCACACATTATGTAAGAATGGAGACATTTCCACCTTCCTGGTGGAAGTGGTTAGGTCATATGGAATGTGGGATTCTAATTTTTTTACTACTGGCTCTGTGGGCATGACTTATTTGGTGGGCGTGACTTAGTGGTCATGTGACTGGGTAGGCATGCTTGGTGGTCATGTGACTGGGTGGGCATGCTGGGTGGTCATGTGACTGGGTGGGCGTGCTGGGTGGTCATGTGATTGGGTGGGCATGGCCAACTTGACGTCACTCACATCAAGGAGTGCCTTGCCTGGCTTCTCCTCATCTCAAAGAGATACAGTTTCCCTCCCTATTTATTTATTACTACTGATCATCCAAAATACACTATTTAATCCTATGTATACATGCCATATGTATACATACATATTACATAGCATAGGCACAGAAAAAGATACATTATCTACTATATATGCTGTATGTGCATGTATACACACACACACACACACACACACACAAACACAGAGTCACCCAGCGTAACATTTGTATCTTTCGGTTCTGAATGTTTAAGGGAAAGTGGATTGTATATACCTCTTGATAGCTTCTGTATATGCCCTCTAGTCAGATGGAATCCTGTAGAATAACATGTGGCTAATTATGTCTGATGGGCTCCAAGAGGATGAAACAGGTCATGTGGTGCCTCCCTATTTTCTGGGTCATCTTCCAATTTCTGTTAAGAATTTCAAAAAAAAACACCACCTCTTGCTTCTTTTTTTTCTTTAGGTTTTTGAGCTTTACTCTTATGATTTTCAGCCACGGAGCTTTCCCTCACCTTTTTTCTGAGACATTTTCACCCTATTTAATTTTAATTACATCAGCACCCATTGTTGTCATTTGGCAACTATTCTGTGAAATTATATTTAATCCTTGAGTGGGCCTGTTGAGCAGAGTACACCATTACTGGGCATAACTTTGATAAGCTGATAGTCATGTGACTCATTCAGTATTTTCTTGTTGTATTTTTGCCTTGCTTAATATTATCAGATCCTCAAGGTCCATAATTTCTTTTATGTCACTTGCTATGCCTGGTTACTGTGCTGTTTTCTACCTCTTGACTCACTTTGTGGGAGTCTTTAAATGAAAACAACAAAAGAAGAAAAAATTCTAAAGCAATAAGGACAGATTATCAGATTTTATATTTGTGTATTTTGGAAGCGTTTTCAATGCTGGTGTTCCTAACTTTTGTAAAATTTTGACAACTGCCTTGATGGTTTTTGCCTAGTAGTGGCCCTGCAAACAGCTACCTATAAACTTCTTTCTCCCAGTCCTCAATAATTTCTCCAAGTTCTACCCACATTTACCGTGTAGTTATGGCCAAGTTTTTATGCCTTGTGGGTTCTTTTTAAGGAAGGAAAGGATAGACTTTTGAAGCACCTGCATAATTCCATTTCTCCCTACATCTGCCACTGCACAAGTCCTCAACTTATAACTATTTGTTTTAGGACCATTCAAAATTTAAAAAGTGACCTATGACCATTTTTAAGACTTATGGCTGTTGCAGCATTCCCATAATCACATGATCAAAAGTCAGACACTTGACAACAATATTTATGACAGTTGCAGTATTCTGGGATTATGTGATTACCTCCTATGACTTTCAAGGCCAATGGGGTAGTCAGGTTCATTTAACAATGTACATATACTTGTTTTTCACCACATTAATGTTCAGATACAATTATCTCATGTATCATACAATGAAGGCCATATAATATGTATACTGAGAACATTTGCACCAAGATTGTGCGTCCAATCACACTTGGCCAATAAAGAATTCTATTCTATTCTATTCTATTCTATTCTATTCTATTCTATTCTATTCTATTCCTGTAAAGAAATAGGAAGATATGACCTATAGATTTTAATTGTTATTTATTATTTTATACTAGAATTTTAATTGTATATTTACTGATTGTTTTTATTTGTTCTGGTCTCTGATCTAAGACTGTAATAAACTGATTGACTGATTGATTGACCTAGCTGATTCTGAACTATTCCTCACTTCCACCTAACTCTGGCACAATATCATTTTCCCCCCAACCAACAATTTTGTAAGAACTGTTCCCAGTCTCATGATTTTGTGATGATATGCCCTCATCTCAGCTCAATCCAAAAACAAAAGATTAAGCCACCTTTAGCTGCACTGATATTTTTCTGAAAGTAATTTTTGTCTAAAAATAAGAACATCTGCTTGTATTGGCTGAGTTGGTGTGGGAGAAAAAGCAAGGTCACAAGTTATTTTTCTTGGAATCAAGATGAGCCATAGGTCTGTCAGAAGAAACAAATAAATGAAAAGTGATGTCTTCCTTATTCAAAATTGGGGAAGAATGAGTCAGATTCCCCAGAGACATCTGTGGACTTTGGTGATGAGAGAGTTACTTTGACCTTTCTTCCCTGAGAGGAAAAAAAAAAGACAGGGAGGGAGAGAGATAGGGAGAAAGAGAGAAGAGGGAGGGAGGGAGGGAGAGAGAGAGCGAGAGCGAGACAGACAGACAGACAGACAGACAGATTCTAATGCAACTTGGTGGATAAGTATCATAAGAAATCAACAGCTTCTTGAGCCTTCCCACCCCTGACAAAGATGTAATTCCAGTGGTGGGATTCATCTTCTTTTACTACAAGTTCTGTGGGCGTGGCTTGTTGAGCGTGGCAGGGGAAGAATACTGTAAAATCTCCAGTCAGAGGTGGTATTTGCTGGTCTCCAAACTACTCAAAATTTCTGCTACCGTTCTCCAGAATAGGTCAGAACCTGTTGAATACCATTTCTGTGTAATTCATACTATAATCGTTCAGTCTGTAATCCTAAATCAGATAGCACCATTTTCCCAAAGCAGTAGCCACTATCTGACCATCATTTCACAGACTGCTTTTCAAATTCCTCTTGGTTATTTTAAACTTCTTGCAATGCAGAACAAGCACAGGAAAGAGTGCTTACTTCAGGAAAAACAAAACTGGACTAAACAAAACACTGCCCTTCCCCCTTTTCCTCTCCCCCATTGCATCTTTTATCTTTTCCATTTTTGAATTAGAGCCTTAGTAATTTTGAAACAAACAGCATATTATTTAGGGGATAGGCTTGTTTGTTTTTAAATGAAGACTATTCCTCTAATGCAAGCTTACCCATTGATTAACAGTGCTCCCAATGGCAAACCCTCCAATGGATTCCTTTGGCCAAACAATGCTTTAAAACACAAAGAAAAGCATTATCTACTTTATAGGTCAGAAACAAAATACCTTGTCTTGTTCTTTGAAGACAATTGTGCAGACCTTTTAGTAGGTAATGAGCCTCCAGAGACCAGAATTCATCTGGAGACAGACTGTGCAATCCTGCACCAATTGCCCTTTTTCACTTTTTTGGGTGATGTCCTCACTCACCAATCATTAAAGAAAAATCTGGCATTCTAACACAAAGCCTTCAAAGTGCCATGGAGTCTCCTTATGTTGGTACCCATGTATGAAAGACAGAAGGGCAGCTTCAAGTCCAGCAGGCCATTATGGAGAATGAGAGATTTCTAAGGCTAGTTATTCTCCCTGTGAACAAATGCATTCTATAAGAGGCGTGTTTTTAGTTTTCTCTCTATCAATATTTGCTGCATCAGGGAATAGCTTCTTTCTAGCCATCCACTAGTCCACTAGCCATCCCATAGTCCAGGGGTGTCAAACTCAAACCCCACGGTGCCTCTGCCAGCAAAAATGGAGCTTGTGAGGACTGCCAAGACCTCCCAAGCTCCATTTTTGCTGGCACAGAGTTGCAGGAGGTCATCGCAGCTGAAAACGGAGCTCGAAAGCCCTTTTTCACTGGCAGAGCCCCAATATAAGTGACATCAAGCTGGCCATGCCCACCCTGGCCACACCCTGATGCAGCTCTCAATGAAATTGATTTTGACACCCCGGTATAGTCATTTGATTTCTTTTTTTTCTCCAGGGAAGGTTTTCTTGGGTTATTGCTAGCAAGCACTGTAGAAAGAGAGCTGTGTTAGTTTATGGTGGCAAAATATTCAGGAGTCTGATAGCATCTTTTCCAAATATCTGTTTATTTAAAATTTTTTTTAAAAAATTACTGCTTCCTACTCACAGATAAAGACTCAAGGCAGCTTGCAGGACATAAAAGCACAATGTAAAAGAAATAAAAATAATAAAATAATCATCCCACCCCTCACCCCAGTGACAACACCAGCCATCAAATAACACATTTTATTAAAGTCATAAGATTTTGTGAGCTGCATCTGGGTTTTTTGGATTTATAAAATGGCTCAGACTGGGTTTTTGCACTCAGAAGTTGTGGATGCAACTTCTAGGGGCTTTTAAGAAGTGATTGGACATGCCACTCTTCTAGAATAGCATAGGGTCTCCTGCTTGAGCAAGGGGTTGAATTAGAAGACTTCCAAGGTCCCTTCCAACTCAGTTATTCTGTTATTCTGAGTTCAGTTTTCATAGAAAGTCTATGATGTCTCTTCTGTAGTGGAGAATCCTGGTATCATAATGTCTTGAGTATAGAATTGCTAAGCTCAGAGTACATAGAACTGCTATGCAACTGTAAGCATAGCAATCACCATACCTGATTTTTACTCCCTTCCCACCATAATCAACATTTGCAGAATAACCATATCTTTTTCTGTGCCTGAAAAAATTGAAAGGATCAAGCCTTAGGACTTTTCCCCACTGCTGAACTGTTGGATTCTAACTGTCCTTGAAGTAGCAGAAAATATAAAATTTGCTATCCTAATTGTCAATTTCCATCTTGCTTCTATTGTTCTATTATTGTATCTACCTTGGTTCATGCCAAACAGGGCTTTCTTCCTTATTATTATAGTACCACAATTTGTGCATTACTTATCCACTAGATTTTAGGTGATTTATATGTTCATAAACATGAAAATACAAATCCAAGTAAAAGGATCAATAATATCCACACTGCTTTAACACAAGGATAGCTAGATATATCTTAAGCCTGTGTCTTGCTTATGGACTGGAAACAAAAGGAAGTCCTGAGGACATTGTTACCTACTGAGCAAAGGGGTAAGTTTTCACTCCAGTCCACCTATTGGGCGGGAAAATACTTTAAAATGATTGGTCGGCCCGTCTCTGACAGCTCCTATAAAAGGAGAACTGTCAGACGGGAATGTTTACTGGGTTGGGTACCATAATAAAGAAGTTTACTGTTAGCCATGTCTCTTGGTCTCCATCTCTTCCTTCACCCATGACTTAACAGACATGTCACAAACAATGTTTATGCATACTTCTGTTTTTCATGAAAGTGGAAAAAACACATGGTCTGGCATGTCTGGGGCCAGAAAAAAGATTGTGGGGGGACCACATACACCTGTGGCTTGTTCACTTCTGAACCAAATTCTCAACTTTAATGGAACTACAGGCATTTTGATGAATAATTGAAGGATATTATTATTCTCAAGATTTAAGAAATCAATTTACATATGCTATTTTTACCCTAGTGCCAGAATATTAATCTCCAATGTAAAAATGTAGTCAAGTGAACATCTGCATGTATTTGTGACAGAAAAATAAGCATAAGCATTTTAAATGATGTTGATAAGTCATGGTCAGTAAAGATGCTCAAAAACCTCCCTCCTCCCCAAAGAAAGAAAAGGAATTAAATTGAAAATACACTGCAAAAGGAAAGGAAAGAAAAGAAAAGAAAGGCATTTGGTTTTTTTGAAGCACCCAATAAATATCTGAGTCTTTCCTGATGAAAGTTTGGATCTGTTTTCAATTTCATATAAATCAGATGACCTGGTCTCAGAAACTCTGCCTTTCAAATGGTTACATTCATTTCATTCTGAGGTTATTTCTTCTGCAATTGGTCTCTGAGGCTTTATTTGCTGCTTCAATTCTTTCAGCCTGCAGCAAGCTTTGCTCTCTTCATCCACCCCTCAGCTTCATGCCATTATTCTGGGTCTTCAAGTCTATAAAAGGTCAGGCTGCAGTGGTTTGTTTTTTGATTTGGGCATCGCACCGTGTTCTTGTATGATGCAGCAAATATCACAGAGTTTAGGAAGAACATTTAGAGAAAGAAAAACATACATTATTAAATGATCGGAAGCACTTGAAACATGTTCTGTAACAGTTCTGGCCTCAAGGCTTCAAATATACATTTTGTACATAATACTAACAGAACCTGGCCAATACTAGGGCTACTGAATCTGGGTTGCAAAAATCCAGAATAAAACAATATAGATAGAGATAGGTGATAGGTGATAGGTGATAGGTGATAGGTGATAGATGATAGATGATAGATGATAGATGATAGATGATAGATGATAGATGATAGATAGATAGATAGATAGATAGATAGATAGATAGATAGATAATAGATAGACAGACAGACAGACAGACAGACAGACAGACGGACAGATAGATAGATAGAGGAGTAGGCTGCTGGGGGCTTGCAGGGGCTTGGGAGAGCCCCTAACTAAAACTCTGCAGGGCTCGGAGAGCCCCCAATAACCTCAGAAAGACAAGCAGCAAGGCAAAGCTCTAAATAGGCTTAATTGAACTTCTGGGCTTTCAGCCAAAAGCATTTTACACCTCGTAAAAGTGTTGCAATCTAGATAAACAATCTACTCAGCGCTAGTAGGGAGAGTCATTGAGAAAATGAGATAACATAGCCACTAGCCTCCAAGGGGATTAATTCCCAAATAATAAGCATCACATAACTCATCAGAAACTCCACTAAAATGGTGAGATCCCTCTCACAGTCTACTACTATTAAACCTGGTTTCACCAAGTCTTTTATTTAAGTATTAAATGCATGGAACAATAAACAACTTTTTGGTATATATCTTTTTTTTAGGGTAATTAGGGCAAATAAACGATGTTGAATTGGCCACACCCACCCAGTCACATGGCCACCTAGCTATGCCTACCCAATCACATGACCACCTGATCACATGACCACCTAGACATGCCCACCCAGCTAGTCATTAGGGCAGAGAGTCCCTTACTAAAAAATTTGAAGCCCACCCCTGGATAGATAGATGATAGATAGATGGTAGGTAGGTAAGCAAATAATAGATAGATGATACAGAGAGAGAGAGAGACAGAGACAGAGACAGAGACAGAGACAAAGAGAGAGAAGAGAAAACATCTTTTGCTACCATCTAATAACATTTATTATTTCTCCAACAATTTCTCCTCTTCCACCTCCTCCAATGTCATGGGTATTCATTATACATTTGGGGAGAAAGAAGAGTACCACTTCGCTAAAAATGTAAGTATTACTCAGTAATATCAATTAAACAGTGTAATTAACCAGATAATTTGTTTCTCAGGCATTTTTTAGGCCTGCTTAGAGATTATTCCTGGCCTTGTGACAGCAATGGGCACCCATTCAAACCATCTGTGAATTAAAACTATGTTGACTAATAAAAGAACATACTTATTAATAAGGGGAAGTGACATAGCTTACTACTAAATCATAGTTTCCAGAGTGTGGAGGCTACTTTAACAACTCAGTGCTTGTGAAAGATGGTGTAGGCGAGGCTTGTTGTGACCTGTGCCTCCTCCTTTAGTTTCTTCATATAAAGCTTGCTTTCGGCAAGATAAAAACCTTGCTTGTTTTGCTGTTGCATTTACTGAGATAAAAGTGTTATTATAGTGTCATTGAAGGAGGAATAGCGATATCTAGTTTCTTTTTTTTCTTAATTTCTCATAGATCTTGAGGGATGATGTGAGGAAAATCAGCTTTGGCTTCCATTGCTAAAGGATAATAAATGCAGTAATGTGATTCTTATACCCAAGGAAAAAGATGCATGCTACAGGCTGACACACATATGGGAAAAGCGATATCACTTTAATGGCAGAAGAAACTCCACAAGGCAATGCCATAGACAAAAGGACAATTACCAGCAAGTAAAATCTGCAACACTTCATCTTTTGTGTGTAGGCAAACATTGTGAGTTATGCACAAGCCCCTTCAATACTAACCATAAGGAAGCTCTTATTGGTTGTCTTCAATTAACAATTGCCTTATTTAGCAAACACTCTCAGTGATGATGATGATGATGATGATGATGATGATGATGATGATGATGATGATGAAAAAGTAACTTTGTGACCAAGCCTGTCATTTGCGACCTTTGCAGCTTTTACAGCCAAGCTGAAGTAAGATAAGTTTGTGTGGTTTCTTTATCATGATTTCACTTGGCATCTGCTTCATTTAACAACTGGTTGCTGGTTGCTAAATGAGGATGGATGGTACTTTTCAAGTGATTCTTGCCTAAATTTCAAAGAAGGATTTACCGGACAGCTGTTGGCTCTACCATCTGCTGTTCCACTGCTTGCCTTTTCTACTCCAGGTTAACTCTTCTGCTGGGTTACAATTCATTTGCAAAACCATGATATGTCATGATGATGGGAGATTTTAGTTTGCAATGTCTGGTGGATCCAAGTAGGATGGGATAGATTGCTACACTGCTTGCAATTCTCTAGTATTGTAAAGCGCAGTGTCATCCAAAATTTATATATGATGATGGGGCTTGGGTGACACTGGTTTGGGGAGGGAAATACTGAAGCAATTGTTGCATGTGGATCAATTGTTCAGTGTGCTGTTTCATATGCAGATATAAAATCCAATCAATAATTTTTATTCAAGTTTGAAATGGACCTGGGGACAGATAACTTTTAGAGGATAATTTTAAAAAGAAAAAAAAAGAAGTTAAGCAAGCTATTTGATCTACTGATCTTATCCACCATTATATAAAAAGCAAAAGCTAATACTGGGAAGAAAATTATGTACAATTAGATTTGTTTGAAAACTTGGTGTGAACAAAAACTTTGGGAAACCAACCAAAGTTTATGAGAGTTTTTTATTCAAGCTAGGTTTGTAGATAATGGGGTTCCAAGTGCGGACTAGAATAGAATAGAATAGAATATTTTATTGGGCAAGTGTGATTGGAACACACAAGGAATTTGTCTTGGTGTAAATACCTCTCAGAACATAAAGAAAAGATACCATTCATTAAGAATCAATAATCACTAATGTACAACACTTATATGATAGTCATAGGGGTTACAATCAACAATCAAATTCATACTAGGAAAACAGTTCATATTAAAATCGTCAAGGATACAAGCAACAAAGGTACAGCTCTTACAATCACAAGTGGCGAGGGGATGCGCGTGCATAAGGAGTGAGGAGAAGTATTGCACAGATAGTCATGCACACCTTGTACAATAGGTTGAACGGTCGTTGAGGCGAATTAATTTAGCAGCATGAATGCCTTCAGGAAAAAAACTGTTCTTGTGCTCTTAGTTGTTCTGGCATGCTCGCAGTGCTCTATAGCGTCGTTTTGAGGGAGGAGTTGAAACAGTTTATGTCTGGGAATGTGAGGGATTCTGTAAATTATTTTCACAGCCCTCTTTTTGAACTCATGCAGTTTTCCGGCTGTCCTCAATTGAAGGCAGTGTGGGTTAGTAATTGCTTATTCTGCAGTCCTAATTATCCTCTGATAGTCTGTGATTCTATCTTCTTAGGTTAGCCAGTACAAAATACAGACAGTTATAAGAGGTGCAGCATGATAGACTCAATAATTCCTTCTGTAGAACTGTATTGCAGCTCCTTGGGCAGTTTGAGCTTTCTGAGTTGGCGCAGAAAAAAAAACATTCTTTGTTTGTGCTTTTTGATGACGTTTTTGATGGTTAGGTGCTATTTTAGGTTCATTGATATAGTAACCATCAGAAATTTGAAGGTTCTCTACTGCTTGATATTGTGTTGTCTACGTATCTGCTAACAGGTGGTAATATGGACGCAGGATTTCCTTCTAAAAGTCTCATCACCATTTCTACGGTTTTGAGTGTGCTTCAGTTCCAGACTTGTTTCCAGTACACCACGAGGCAAGTTGATATAACCTCCTGTCTGTATGCAGATTCATCGTTGTCTCAAGAGAACTCAATCACGAGACACAACTCACTGTCTGCTGTCATCAGCGAAACTTCCAATCTTCTTAATGATGCATCATCTTGAGATTGCCAGTCATTGGCATAAAGGGGAGAAAAGAAGTGGAGCATAGCCACACAGCCTTGCGGGCCTCATCGTGGCATGGTTTTGGAACTGTGCTCTGTGTCTGGAGTGCCCCGAATATCAAGCGAAGCAACTCCATAGAGCGTGGTGAGAGAGGGGGGAGACTTGTTAGCCAGTGGAGGGGACGCTGCATCTCTCCTCTTTGGCTGGTCTAAAACTCCCTTCCCAAGGTACGGTGTTGCAGTGGTGGTCAAGAAATGGCCACCTCAAAGACAGAACCCTGACTGGATAATGATTGTGCCAGGAGGAAGACCAAAGAGGAGAAAGCAGGAACAGACCAGCGCTAAACAACAGAGAACTAACTATGAAAGCGTACCTGAAAACTAAAAAGTACGTAGAGGAAATACTTCTGAAAGAAGACTTTTAACGGCGCGGAAGGACAAAGCAGAAAAGGCAGTCTAAAAACTTTTTTTTAACCCTCTATTATTGATAATCTTACAAAATAGATATGGCAAAGAAATCTAATTAATTTACTTTTGACACTAGATAGCAACTTTAAGCTGAAATTTAAGTGTCAAAAGGAGAATAAAGATCATTTATCTTTGGTCATTTTAAAGCCCTAAATAAAGGCAGAAGAGTGGAGGCAAAAGGGTGGAACTTGGAATCATTGAAAAAATGGCCAGTGCCACCTGGAAAAATAAAGAACGATTAACAGTGAAACTTTGAAAAAGCACTCCCAAGGATACATTGGCTAACTGAAACCTTTATTAAAAGATACAATTTCCTTTCCCACGGAAAGGGAAAAGTAAAGCGAAAGAAACAAAAGGAACAGTCTGGGGACCATTTGTGGATATAAAAAAAGTTTTTGGCATTGGAGTCTTTTCTTCTTCTTCTGTTTTTCCTTAAAATCAATCAGGTGGTTGTTCAAAAAGTGTTTGAAATAAATGGCATATATTCCTGGAGGAATTGAAATGAGTCTGGAAAAAAACAAAGCAAAGATGCCAGAAAGGGGAGGAAGATTCCTTTTAGCCTTCCATATTTGAATTTCTCTGGAAATGAGATCCTGAAACTATGAAAAGCAAAAGGAAAAGCTTCAAGAGTAAGAAGAAGGGCCGGCACAAAGGAAGAAGCCATTTTTCAATGATCAAATAATGCCAAAGCTGTCGGTAATAAGGGGAGAAGGGCGAGAAGGAGTAAAAGATTGAGATTAAAGGGAACAGCCAAATAAGAAAAATGGTTCTGAAAAGGAAAGTATAACAGCAAGCCGCGAGACATCAGAAAAGCAAAACCAACAGAACGGGAAAATTAGAAAGAGAAGGGTATGAAAAAGGGATGAAAAAAAAGTAGGCGAAGCATAGAAGGGGAAAGAACTCATTAGGGACAAAAGCAGGAAAAATAAAGAAAAACAGGGGAAACGTATTAGGTTTGCTCAGCCTTAGAAGCACAGAGACAATGGCTAAATTAAGTTAAAAGCATCATGTGAGGATTTCTGCAAAGGTACACAAAAGATAGTGTTGTGATTTAGTAGAATATTGTAGTTGAGTTTAGGAAATGAAATAAGTAAATAATCTATGAGATAAAACCTGTATTGTTACTGTAATGGTATGTATTTACCTTCATAATTTAACTGCAATAATAAAGAGAGAGAGGGAAAACATTGTTAATTGTTTCTAAAAGATTTGATAAAAATATTGGAAAAAAATGCTGAAAGATTTAAAAGGCAAAATTTATACCCAGTTTCACCTAGGAATGAATTTGAATAATTATTTTGCTATTAATAGTAAATAACTTATTAAGCATAAAACTGTATGATTATCCAATGGTATTCTTTATTAACAGTTAAGCTAATAATGAAAGCAAGGGAAGGAAATATTTCAACTGTTCTCAAAGATGATAAATATTGAAAGAAACATGAAGATTTAACAAGGCTCAAACCAGGACTAGAATGAAAATTTGCAATAACTATTTTTGTTCACTAATGCTTTAACATATAGCACTATTGTTCTTTTGCTGTTTTTTAGAATTTTTCTTTTTATAATTTTTAAGGATTTACCAAGCAGAGTCTGACATGATGAGATTTACATGATATAAAAATAAGATATTAAGAATTTTGAAATGTTATAATTTTAGAATACACAAATTTATTTTTAATGAAATTCATATATTGATAATAAACAATAAAAACTTAAAGTGTTGCCACTCTGACAATCATGGAGGGGAATTTTGCTTTTTAAAACTGTTGCGAAGATAACATTAATGAAATTGTTAAGACCAAGACAGATCGAAAGTATAAGTATTAATGAATAAAAGATATAGAAATTTATAGGTAAGAGAAATTACAATTAATAAGAAGAAAATGAGATAATCATAAAATAAAATTAAGAGAAGTAAAGGGAAGAATAGTGAGAAGGTTGCGAAAAAGATGTTAATAAGCATATGAAGTTGAATATATAAGATGAATATGGCATGATGATAAATTGTTGTCTTGTATGGAAATGTGATAACCTGGAACCATGCTGTACTCAAATAAGATGTTTTATTTGTTTTGTTAAAACTCAATAAAACTTTTTTTTTTTAAAAAATGGCTCATTGAAAACAGAGAGAATAGATCAGCACTTTAGAGTAGAGTTGTAACTCATATGGCTTTTCAGCTAAAAGTATTGGATGTATTTTGATGATTTATGAAATCACAAAATATAGGTCTTTATTTTAGCTATTAATATTGGCTGGAATTTTATTCATTTAGATTTGTGTATGTTATCTATCCTTGCACGTATCATTCCAAGTCAACTTATGGAATGATGTTTCAGAGAACTTGGCTTTGTAGATATGGCCAAGTTGTCAGGGACAACAAAGTTAGGGCAGGTGTGTCAAACTTTCATCATCACGATAGCATCATGTGACTTATCAGGACTTCCCCCCCTTCACTAAACCAGGGGGGGAGTAGGGCCAGCACTTGACACATCCAGCCCCATGGGTTGCAAGTTTGACACCTGCTTTAGGGCAACTATATCTTCACTGCAAAAATATGGCTCACCACTAGACGATGGAAAAGATATTTTTAAAAGCCAACAGTCCAGATGTGGCAGCTGTAGTTTTGTATGGCTTTTGCATACGGTGGCAGGATCCATTCTCCCCCAAAAATTTATGTATTGTTAGATTAACATTGATATAACTGAAATGCAGTTAAAATTATATCAAATTACATAAAGGGTTACAATTTTGCATAACCTTTGGTGGAGAGCTGAAGGATGAGCTTAAGGTTTAAGAGACTGTATATATTTGTCCAAGAATTGAATCCCCATGTTTCTTATTTCTCAATCCTAAAATGTTCCAAATCTTCATTCTATTCAATGAATAATTTTCTGAGTCTAGGATCAGAGAGGCTGGAGGCATAAATGCTAGGCAGACATCAAACAGGAATTATTAATTGTTGAGTATTAACATGATATACACAAGAGCATATTAGTCAGAGACTGGTCCTTGAGATAAATTTAATGTGCTGAACATTTGCATAATTTTGCAACATTTGCATAGATTTGTCACACAGATTGCTTTGACGTGCCACATTTTATGTGAAATGTAAGACCAAGCTATCCTCAGGCATTTTGAAATCAGACAAAAGTATATATCTTGGCTTTGGTGGGAATTTTGAAAATTTTATCTGCACAAGTTTTAGTGATTTACATTCCATATCTGTCAAAAGGGCTTGGACACATGTATAATGTACACTGCATTATCTGGGTTTCAAATGTTCCGTTTTACTATTATTCTCCTGCAGGTTGATTTTAACTGACAATCAACAGAGTTAGAGGAAATTATGTTTAGTTTTCCCAGAAGAGGAACATGCCATTTCTTAGATCAGTGGTTCCCAACCTTTTTGACACCAGAGATGGAAGAAAATTAAATTAAATTAAAAACCCTGAACGAAGCCCATGGCAAATTGTTGCCCTGTTCTTGCCAAGAAAATGTGCCCATGATCTGGGAAGCAAAAATCTGGATGGTTACTAGATGGCAGTAGAGAACTATAGACAACTCTGGTAGCTCTAGTCTTCATGAAACCATCAGGAGCGAAGTTCAATTTAAAGTTGAGGCTGACATGAACGAAATTCAAACTCTATCTTTAGAATGATATATGCAGCTTGCCTTACTTCTCATAAGCTCTCTGACATAGAGGTATTAGATGTTATGGTATGTCATGCCCTCATTTTGTGAGGCACTGATATGACTTCCACAGGTTAGAGCATGGCATACTACAGTATCTGTGTGTTTCCATCTAAAGATTATCAAAAACAAAGTAATGCTATAAGAAGAAATAAACACTATGCTATTCTTTTTCTATTTCTTCCTGAAACATTATTGAGTCCCAATAACTGGAGACTTCCTAAAACAAAAGCAGTATATACAATCACCTATAGTCCCAGGGTTCATGAATTCAGTTTCTGCCAGAGTGTTTGTAGTGAGATATTTGAAAGAGGAGGAGAAATTTGTATTGTGATCAAAGTTCCAGTATATGCTACAAAATGAAAAAGATGTTGAGACTCTAGAAAGAGTGCAGAGAACAGCAACGAAGATGATTAGGGGACTGAAGGCTAAAACATATAAAGAGCAGTTGCTGGAACTGGGTATGTCTAGTTTGATGAAAAAAAGGACTTGGGGTGACATAATAGCTGTGTTCCAATATCTAAGGGGTTGCCACAAAGAAGAGGGAGTCAACCTATTCTCCAAAGCACCTGAAGGCAGGAAGAAGCAATGGATTGAAATTAATCCAGAAGAGAACCAAGCTAGAACTAAGGAGAAATTTTCAGATCGAACAATTAATCAGTGAAACAACTTGTCTCCAGAAGTTGTGAATGATCCAACACTAGAAGCTTTTAAGAAGGGATTGGAAAACCATTTGTCTGAAGTGGTGTAGGATTTCCTGCCTAAGCAGTGGGTTGGACTGGAAGACCTCCAAAGTCCCTTCCAATTCTGTTATTCTGTTATATAACAAAGCTAAAGAGTATATACTAGACTTATCAATGGCATCCATTTTCTTTTTTATTTAAAATAAGTCTTTGTTTTGCAGTTATATAAATTGGAAGAGGTGATTTTTCTTTTAATGATTACTCTGGTCTCATTCATTATAGTTTGATCCTTCCCAGTGGAGAAATGGAATTTTAAGACAAACTAAAACCTAATCATAAAAGCAAAAATGCATTTATTACGATAGGTGGGTTGGTTTTTAGCTATGTAATGCATACCAACACTGCTCGTTAAGAGATTCCCCCCCTTCCCTCCTATAATAAAAGCAAAATGTATGGGTTAAGGATCAATTCCATAGATACTTGGATGTTTGTGAAAGGTGGCAGCATGACGGGCTAATTGAGCACGTTTGGACTTTCAGGGATTTATAAGTGGAACAGGTGAAAATGCAACTGGTGATAATTGAATGCTAATTACCTCCATCCTAGCAACTGTCTGCCAGGTGCTCAAAAGAACATAAAAGAGGTGAATCAAAAGAAATGGGATCATGGTTCCCTTTGACAGACAACTGTGCAAAGGATCATATAATTACAGGAAGGCGGGTATAGAGTGTTGGTTTTAGTTTTGTTCTCTTTATCATCTTAGCTGATTTAGTTGCTTACTTGAATGGGCTTCTTTATGCAGATGATGTCAATAGATGCGTCGTTGACATACAAAGGTCTTGGATTGTGTTGATCATGACAAGCTATGGAACGTGCTTAGAAAAATGGAAATCTTAGAACATCTCCTTATCCTCCTAAGAAACCCATACACAGAACAGGAAGCCTGGATGGGTCTGACTAGGTCACAGAAATGTGATAATTGTGACAAAATTCTCTTGGCATAACACTTTCCTACTCAAGATTTTTGTTAAGAACAAAAAAAAAAATAGCAGTTTTTGTGAGAAAAGATCACTATTCCACCATGAAATGCCATGAAAAAGAGTCTTAATTTGAAAGTGGGCAGTAGGACTCATCAAATCTAATTTTGCAATGCGTAGAACTTTTAATATTGCTACTGTCCCACTAAATTTTGATGAAGCATTTTTCAGTAGTTTGATTTTTTTTTTGCTATTTTATCTTTGAGGGTAATGAATTAAGTTCAAGTTCAGGCTGATAAACAGCTGGCATGCCCTTTTCTTGGAGTAAAATCCTCCTGCTCAAAAATTCAAAAACATAATCCTGTTCCCGAAGGCAAGCTCATTAACTTCCTCCACAGGGATGTCCACAGAGTGGGGATAAAAAAGTGGCAATGCAATAAAGCTCTCCCTGTTATGTGTGGGTGCTCCTGTTCCTCTAATTGTTCCCTTTCATACCCCCTGAAATTCTTAGACACAAAAATCATAAATATAGTAGAGCTAGAGAAAATTGCACCCTGTTACAGTTCTTTTAACTTGGAATATTTTCAGCAAGGGAAGACATGTAGAAAAAGGCTTAAAAAAGAAGAAAACATCAGAAGGTGCTGTACTTAAATTTCAATGTCTGGTTACATTAGTTGCACCTGGCAAATCCCAGATCCAGTCTTTAAGATCCCTAATTAAAAAGAAAAGCACATATAGCAGATGAACTAGCTGAAACCTGGAAGCTTGAACAAATAAACTGGTGTGGAATAAGGGAGATACACAGACTCTGAGAATGAAGGTTAGGGTTAGAGTTAAGGTCATTGAAAAAGTCAGTGAGGTCTTGCAGCCGAAGCTGGTGGAGCCAGAGCCAAAATGTTGGAGAAATAATAAATTATGCCATTTCAAGTAGATGAGAGGAATTAAAGCTGCTGTATTCTACTGCACATTCATTAGAATTATAATCATTTCTTCCAGGACTTCAAGTTGCTCCTTTAAAATAATTTGTCCTCCTACTTTTTTCCTAGAGCACAGATTCTATGAAGAATGTTGAGTGATGAAAAATAATTGCTCCAAAGTTACCGAATAAACTGTCTTCTGGTTCTTGGTCTAACACTTTAATGACTATGTACTTTAGTTGGATTCCTAGGGAAGACTGACACAGAAGCAAATGTTGACTTGGGACCACAATATCCATTCTAAGGTGTGTGAAGTTTAATTTTATTAAAACTGAATTATGTATTGGAGAGTTTGCAAAATAAGCTCCGGCTTCTTGCCATCTGCTAATTCTCTTTCCATCTACCTCCATTTTCCCAAAGCCACTTTTAGAAGTAGAGATTGGTGGCTGGAAACCAACTTATTTGATTTAGAGACTTCCTGGTGGGCCAAAAGACAATAGAAGAGCTTGATCATCTTGCTACTGATTGATAAGAAGAGGGAGCTGGTGATTGAATTAGGGAAAATCAGTAAAAAACTGAGCTAACTGGAGGAAACCTAATGAAGGAAGGAGTGGTAAGACTGAGAAAGGGGTAAAGAATGCAGTGGGCACAGAGCTGTAGAACAGAAAAACCAGGTACCAATAAAGGAGAATATTTATTGTTCATGGTCGAAATCCTAGCACTGATGGTATTACCAAGTTTGGGTAATGAAACATCTGAAAGAAAACAACCAATCTCAGAGAGCACCAAAAATCCTTCAAAAAAACCAGGGAAAAATATGGGTATTTTGGCGACCAGATATATATTTATGGGTATAGTGTGCAGTTGGAGGATTACCCAGTGATGGGATTAAAAATTTTTTTACTACTGGTTCTGTGGGTGTAGCTTGGTGGGTGTGGCAGGGGAAAGTTACTGCAAAATCCCGTTCCCTCCCCACACCACTAACCTGCCTTCCACCTCCATTCTCCTGTGCAGAGCAACAAAAGAAGACCCAGCCAATCAGCGGGGACTTGGGAGGCAGAGAATAGATGTTGGGCCAGTCAGCATTGGTATTTGCCGGTTTTCCGAACTACTCAAAATTTCTACTACTGGTTCTCCAGAACTGGTCAGAACCCGCTGAATCACCTCCAGGATTACCCACCATGAAGATGTGGCACGACCACGAACACGAAGCCAAACAACAGGATCACAGCTCACAGCTGCAAATCCCCAGCAACTAAGACTAACCTGAGCACAACCAAGGCCCACCTAAACAGACCACAAACCCCAGCCAATCAGAACAACCAAGGCCCCAAACTCCCAACCCTCCAAGTCACACCCACTAGCAGTTTAAAGGCGAACAGCTGCAAGCTCACATTACTTGAGAGACACAGAGCTGAAGAAAACAAGCCTGAAGATGACGAATGGAGACTTTATACGAAATGTTCCTAAGATAACTTCCAATTCTACGCGGGAGAGAACCGAATAACCAAGATCCACATACACAATACCCAGAAAACCTCAGAAAATACATACATCTATTAATAATATATTTATGATAATATGGTGTGTGTGTGTGCTGTTTAGCTTCCTTCGGGATTATCCACCGTCATTGTTAGTGCTGGTTTAAAGAGTTGTAGCAACGTTTATCATGACAGGAATATCTCATCTGCCATCAGTACCAAGGCTTCTGTATGGATTGTGGGGTCTCACAGCTTCGTGTTTCCAAAATTCAGCTAGGTGCTATTTCTGATTCGGGCGTACGGAGCTTGGTCTGTTGTTCAACGGACTTGAATGATTGGAGTTTGATATGGATTTGGGTGTTTCGGGTTCGTTCCTGTCTGTTTTGTGGGCTTTTGATTGGGCTGGGCACACATTCTCTGTTCCCTGTGTTGGGGGCTTTCCAGTGCAGCTTGGCTTCATGTGAAAGGGACGGCTGCCTATTCATTTAGGAAGCCTAGTTTCACCTGGGTGCTCTGGGTGGGGGGGTGTTTGAGTGGAGGCATCAGAGGGGAGTCTGTTTTGCTGCTCAGTTTGTTTTGTGGTGTGGAGGATCTTTCTGTTGAGAGTACAGGCTTTCCAATGATTGACAGTCTGCTGAATCAATCTTCTTCTAATTCATGCTTTTCAGGTCTTTTTTCAAATCTACTATGGCTTTTTCTCTGATGAATCTCTGTGGTTGGGGTTTTCTATAGGTGGCTGGGTTTTAGCTGCCAAACTTGAAGTTGATGGTTGTGACCTGTTGGTTTTCATGCTGTTGGATTAGGGCGAGGTGAGTTCCAAGCACTTTTTAATCTGCATTTATTGTGTTCATCTAGGCGGGTACCTTATTCTTTCTTTTGGTTCTGGTTCAATGTATGTGGGACCATGGGCATGATGTGCAGGAATGTCATATAATGCCTTGGTTTTCCACCAGGCCAATTTTTTGGTCTTTCGGGGTTTGAAGGATGGCTGCTATTTTTGCTCTGTTTTGAATCAGAGTCCTTTGGTATTGGATGCCTGTGTAGTATCTTACTGATTTTTGGTTTCTGTAGTAATCTATTTAGGGCAGGACAGCTGTTCCATGGTCTGTTATCATCTTCTAGGTCTCATTCTGTCTTAGGTGTGTTCAATGTTCCCCATGGAAATGAAAAAAAACAAATAAGTACAATTCCTAGAAGTAGTGATCTATAAATTAAAACAGATGGCACAGTAAGACACACATAACCAGAAAAAAACACACAACCGCTACCCGGTTCAACGCCCATCCCAGCCACCACTCCAGCGACAGATAAACTCATGGCCAAAACACTAATTGCCAGAACAAATGCCTGCAGACCAAACACACAAAGACTGAACTATGCACCTGACATAACGTACTGACAGCCAATGGCTTATCCACAAAAAGACAAAATCACCAAGCTGATCCACAAAAACCCACACCACGACTAACAAGACCTTAGCGAAGACCAACAGACCTATGGAAACAGCCTGTCTTGCCCTACAAAGAGGTACTACAGATAAATCAGTAAGAATACTAACAGGCTCACATCAAAGATGCCTTCAACCCACAGACAAAATAGCAGCCATCCTGAGATACCCCAAAGACCAAAAATGACCTGGAATAACCAAGGTATATATGAAATTCTGTAATCATGCCCGGGCCACATACATTTGGACAGACAATAGAAAGAATAGTACCTGCCCTAGATGAACCAAAATATGCAGTAAAAAAGCTGGAACACTCACTCATTAGTCCAACACAATGAAAAACCACAGGTCACAACATCAACTTCATGGCACTAAAACCCTAGCCACAGTATAGTACAACCCCAACCAACAGAATATCAGAGAGCCAATAGATTGAAAATAAGACCTGAAAGCATGAAATAGAAGAGATATTCCAGCAGACTGTCAATCCATTTGGAAACCTGCACCTCAAATAGAAAGATCCCCACCGACAGGCCAGCAAACACCTATGCACAGAACAGACTCCCTCTGATGCTGTCCACTCAACCCCCCCAGGCACCCCAGGTGAATAAAGCCAGCTTTGGCTGATCGAATAGCAGCTGTCCTTATCACACGAGCAATGCCTCGGCATTGCAAAGCCTCCAACACACAGAACAGAGTGTTTGCCAGCCAAATCAAAAGCCAACAAAATCAACAGAAGAAGACCAGAAACACCAATCAATCAAACTCCAAGTCCAATGAACAGACCAGGTTTAAGTAGCCGAATCAGACATAGGACCAGCCTCTGAATTTGAAACAGAGACTGTTGAGACAACACTTCCATAATGAAGCCTGACTGATGGCAGATGAGACTTCTGCTGACACGTTGCTTACTACTTTAACAGAACTACAATGAGCCCTACAGACTTGTACCAGAACTGACATGACATGGGCGAATAATAGCCGAAGGAAGCTAAACAGTCACAAATGTAAGTACCCGGAGAGCTTAAAAAAACAAACAAATATATATATTATATATATTATATATTATATCAATGATGTAATATTTATAGTATATATATATATTTATATATATATATATTATATTATATATATATATAGTATATAGGCTTTTTAGCTTCCTTCGGGTATTATCCCACGTCACTTGGCC
>BHFT01061540.1:0-13172 GCA_004320025.1 Laticauda laticaudata
TATTATCCAATCCTATTGCAGCCTGCTCGGCCAATCAGATTTAGGTATTTGGAGTATTCTAATTTCTATACACAACAGTAATTGTGATTACAAATAATTGTGTAAACAAGTAAGCCAACAAGATTAATTTTCTGACATTTTATTTCTTCTCTACTTTTCTACTCTGAGAGTGGTAAGTTTTATTTTAGCAATTATCACTCTTCATCATAAATGATATCCACATAGGATCAAGAAGAGTTTGGCCATAATCCTGGTCTTCCATAAGAGGAACAGCTAGTATCTTCCCTTCCAAAACGATATATGCCTCCTTTTTAGTAAACTGTTCCAGTTCTCTGGAAAAAAGCTTCTAATTTTGGGAAAGATAGAAAGAAAGAGAGGATGGTCAGAAGCAAGATGGATGGACTCAGTTAAAGTGGAAATAAATGCACTGCTAGGAGAACAGGTTAGGAATAGTGTGTCATGGAGAAAAAAAATCGATGTATTTGCTAAGAGTCAAAAACAACTTGATTGCACAAAATCAGTAGAGATATTTGAATTACTATTCAACTGTAATATTTCACTAGAAGATTCCGTTGTAGCCAGTATATGCACAAACACTGACTAGATTGCCCAACTATGGAGATCAAGGGGGTAACTTTGACAGAGATAAGCCAAATTTACTCCCAGAGTGAGGAAATGAGAAGCATCCCTTAAGCACAGAACAATTTGAGGCAAGGAGAAACAGCTCAGATAAATCCTTCCATGAATTCACAGGACTATAAGAGAGTGATGCACAATAAGACTTACAAGATTCTGCTAGTAGCATAACCAATGTAATAGTTATAATAGTTATAATCTTCCTTTGGAATGATTTTCTTGGTCTGCTATACAGTGAGGCTGACACCTATTGAATTAAAGGCACCAAATCTAATTTGTTGATTTGATTCAAAGAGTTGTTTGAGTTGAAGCTTTGAACAAAATTCCAGCAGCCATAATCATTATATTGCATGGGGGAAAAATGGTTCATTCACTGTTTTTATGTTTTGCTCATTGGCACTTTTATTGTAATTGTGCAGTGTGATATTTTTACTTTTGCAACTTTAGAAGTGGGCTGGCTGATGGGAACAAAAAATGATATCCTTCTCCATTTCTGTAAACATCCTGCTTTTGGGTGTTAGAAGGAGAGAAACTAGCTGTTTCTAATATTTTGTTCTCTCCAGCTATGCCATAAAAATAACAAATTAGAACAGAATTTATCATCACTTATGATAGCCTTGTAGAAGAGAAGAACATCCACTTTACATGCTGCTATTTATAAAACATGATGATACATGACACTTGAAGAAAGCAAATACAATAGTATAGCTTTACAGTTGCATCCTGAAAATAAAGAGGTTGAATAGAAGCCCTGAGAAGGTAATTTAATCTGCCCAGTTATTGAATTATCATACCAGTAGAACAACCTGTTCTGTACATTTCTCTAAAAGGAGACCATTGTTGGCACTTTTAGAAATGTATTATTTTTTATGTTGAAGATTAAGTTTTGACCTGGACATCAGTTCCTTTTCAGAATAAATTTCATACTCATTTTATTGTTGGTGTTATTGGTAAGTACATTTTCTTTTTTTCTTTTTTTTAATTCTAAGGTGGAATTTTTGACTCATAATAAAATTCAAAGCACAGCTCATACAAAAGCTGCCATACCTATGTAATATTAAAAAGGTGCCTAGTTAAGGGGAAAAAGAAATGCACATATTTTTGCCCTAAATATATTCTACCTGACAAAAGCTTGCAATGCTTTTGAGACAGCTTGGGTATGCAGAGCAATCTTTAAAATGCTTGAAAGATTTAGAGTAAGAGGTAGATCTGTTGCAGTATCTAAAGTTACTCCTGTGCATAGTCACGTAGCAGAAAATGAGTCATACCCGAAGAAAGGCCAAGGGCAACAAACAACTCCATATTAGGCAAAAGAATTGGCAAGAACAAATAAACTCCCTTATCTCTAGTTCGGTGACTNTCTCATCAAGAAGATTCATTGTGTCCGTGTGGTTCTTCTTAATCGATGCGAGGTCCGGTCACCTAGGCGGGTGGTTGAAACTCTGCCAGTTCCCGCCGGGTGATCACTTCCACTGCGGTGTCTAACAAACTTCACGTAGATCCACCTTTCTCTATAAGAAAAGACTGCTGCCCGGGGCTCCCTAGGAAGACTCTGAAGCTATAGGTCACTCATAGTTATAGTCTCAAACAGAGAGTTCCAGGAGCTTCTTTGATCCATTGATACCAAATCCCAGCTTGTTTCCCCCACAGATTCCCAGTTCAGGCCATTATTTTTGCCAGCTTTGGAGGTACATTAGGTAGCTTGCCTCTCACTGGGTTTAATTAGATAAGATTTTTGGAACTTGTTTGAGGAAAAAAAGTGTGTGAGGGAAAAAAGTCTTTCGCTTGTCTCTTTGGGTATTCATTGAAATAGAAAGAATATGTATCCAGTACATAATATCTGGAGGCTTCCTCAAAATACCATACCCTCAGTGTGCATCAAATATAATGTCTGGCTTCATCAGTATTTGAATTTGTATTTAAGATATTGTTAATAACTGAAGTTAAACCAACAAAATTATCACATATATATCACCCATCCACATTTCACTGAAATGTGTTTACACCTTTAGGCATCTATCCAAGAGAAGCAAGGGAACAGAATATTATTTAAAAATGGTAATTCTTTGTTTGTCACACCTGTAGAGGAAATTTGAATGTAATTATGAACTCCCCATATTGTATTAGTCTGCTTCTGTTTAGAAAAGAGCAAATGTGGATTAATGGCCTCTCAAAATTTCCTGTTTATGTAGAGAAGTGGGAAAAGTTATTGCAAACATAAGTATTCTACAGGCTGTTAATGCATTCTTTATTCTCTCTCTTGATTTTTTTCCCCTCTCTATTCTCAAGGAATCAGTATCAAAACTCAATTGTTAGCCTTTTAAGATAGTCAGTCTTTTTTCTTCTTAAAATGGCATATGGTCACATGAAAGACAATAGGCCTTCTTTAATCTAAATCATGGCAGAAAGGCAAGAATTTCTAATTTCATTTTCTTTTCAAGATTTTATATGATTTTAGCTAATGCAAACAACACCCCCCAAAAAAAGCTTACTTGTCTATTTAGATTTTGTAGCAGAGATAAAAATCTAAAGGACACAGTGGATGTCTCAGTCCAGTGTTGCTTATTTAATGGAAGAACTCATCAAGCTGGATGCTTATTTTCAATGTTATTTTTCAGTTTTCCAAGTGATAGCAAAACAACTTTTGCAAAACTGTTTCAGTATGTGGCATCCCAACCCATAGTATTTGTGGGTTACAGAAATAGGAAGAGCGTATCTACGGGCCTCAAATGAGACTACTTGTTGTGGTACACTGGCAGCAGGTGTGGACAGCTGAGGTCTCGGAGAGCGAGGACTAAGATGAGGGATCTGCGTGTGATGCAGGGATGGGGCCAGGACCATCAGGGAGTAGAATACTGCCTTCAAAGATTGTGGAGGCTGGCAGCAGTGTGCCCAGGGCACATGCGCACAGAGCTGCTTGAAGGAAAGAGCAGCTGCAGCAGCACTAGCAACTCAGGAGTAAGGATGCAAGGTATTGGCCTCTCCCTTAAGAAATAAAAGCCAGCTGAGAACTTGGGAGTTCTTAGCAGGAAGCAAAGAATTTTTTGTACTAAAGCCTTGTGGACATTCGGAATATTTTGGTTGGTGTTTGGAGACTCTTTGTGTTTGAAATATTTCTTAGTAACTTTATCTTGTGTTCTTGGCAGCCTTGCACAACCTTGGCAAGGTTTGTTCTTATCAGGGACAATTAGTTTGAAACAGCTTTTTAACCGTGAAGGAATGGAATTAGTAAAGAATCATTAAAAGGTTCTGCTGTTACCTCTGTTTTGTGTTTGTTTCCTTGGAACAAGGTTTCAGAACACTACTCTGGCCTAGATATTGTGAAAGTGTAATTGCTGAGTAAACTCATCTTTCCACTTTTTTTTCCCTACCCACTCCCCAACCCACAAGAAATGAAGCATTTTTAGCATCTGTTTCCAATCAAATTATTTTGCTACTTAGGGATTGTAAGATATATGAAGATATATATCGTAAGATATATGAAACATGCTTTGCTGTTAAAATCTGATGTTTTTATGAAATGTACACATACCATTGATTCATGCATGCAAAAGTATTGTCAGTTAGTGTTGTCTAAAGTATGATCAACATTTACTAATTTAGACTAGTAAGAACTCAGTTATAATTTGTAAAGGTTCTTAAGGATATTGATGTAATTACAGTATTTTTTTAATGCTACAAAGCCAGGCCTCCTGCTTCTCAATAAAGAAGAATACTGTTCTTTCTTTCATCTCTTTCATGTTCCCTTATTTTGGTGGGACTGAAAAACAGAACTCTGGGGACAGGAAAAAGAATTTTTTCTGACATCAAAACATTTAGACAAGTGCTTCTTAGACCTGGGTAAATTACTCAAAATTGGGTAAAAGTGGTTTTTCTTTAGGGAAACAACACCCAAATCCATTACTCTATCACAACAGGCATATTAAAATAAGCGTTTTTTGATAAGCACTTGTGTGATGAAGGAAACAAGCTTGGAAAACATTGCTTTAGACTCATTCCATTTTGCTGTGCAAACCAGCCAATCAATTCCTGGTTCTTATTAATTATCTACCTACAAATTGACTGTTCCAGTCTGTTTATGGTCCAGAGGTTTTTTGTGACCTACACTATCTGATAGAACAGAACCAATTATTTACATATTTACTAATGTGTAAAAACATAAATAAGCAAAAGAAGCATTAATTTGTCTTCTCTCTTTTAGTGTACATAAAGGCTAAAATCAGGAGCCCGACGTCTAGGGGGAATGTTTATCTTGACAAGATGGGATTTGCCAGGTTGAATATGGCTATCTACAACATCTTTCTTTCTTATTTTTCATGTATTGTCTCCCTGTCCACTATTTAAGTTTCACATTCATTCTTCAGTGTGTACTCTAATGCCTGCTTTTCAATAGGGAAGATCTATATTCTATTGTGACCCCTTTTTAAAGTCTCCTGTACAGAGATTAAATCCATCTTGCAATATATATAATTTCCTGTAGGAACAAAGGACAAAAGCTTTGAATCTAAATTCCACCTTGGTAATGAGATAAAAGAGTCATTAATCAGAAGTCAAGCATAGTTGCACAAAGATAGATCTTGATTAAATGTTAGAGGGGGAAAAGGAAAGGAAAGAAAACTTATGTAACACTAAGAGCAGTAGAACAAATTATCCAGAGAGGCCATTGGATGTAGCAGAAGGTGGATAGCCATTGCTTTGTAATGCTTTAATTTGAGTTTCTGCATTGATTAGACATTAAACTGTAAACTCTATGTGACATTTTTCAATGCTATGATTTTATGCTATATGCTACTTAAGTGACTTATCATTTATCAATGGTATAAATCAGGGGTTGCCAAGCTTTTGGACCTCAGGGACCACCAAATTCATAATTTTAGATCCCAGGGACCACTAACCAGTTCTGTGAGTGTGGTCTAATTTGTGGGTGTGGCTTGGTGGGTATGTGACTGGCTGGGCATGGCTTGTATGTAAATATTATAAATATTTATATAAACATTGAATTTTTTATAAAAAAAGAGCAACTTTTACCCAAAATCAGCAACGCAGGCAGACTGAATTACTCACAGAATCACAGATTCATTCAGAGATCTATCTATCTGCCATTGGCTAGCTCAGTCTGTTACATAAAATTTGCTTGCAAGCAAACTCGCAAAATTAACTCACAATACACCAGCATGTAAATATTGAATTTTTTATTAAAAAAGAACAACTTTTACCCAAAATCAGGCAAAGCAGGCAGATTGAGTTGCTCACAGAATCATTCAGTGGTCTATCTATCTGCCATTGGCTAGCTCAGTCTCTCAAATTTGCTTGTCGTGCATCTCCACTGAAATTGCTTGCAAGCAAACCTTCAGTCCTAAGGGAGGTTTGGCTGTGCTGAGTTGAGATCTAAAGACTAGCTAGAAAGCAAGAAATCCAACCATTTCCTGCTTCTAGCTAATCTAAATCTCCTGGCACAGCAGAACAGATGATGGTTGGAAAAAGGAAAAATAGCAATTTAGCATTTAAATTTAGCAAATTTAGCTATTTACTTACCCAGTAAATAGGAAGTTTACTGGGTAAGGAGTGAGTGGGCAGGGAAGGTTCCCGCAGGCCATGTGGGTGATACAGCCTTGTGTTTCTGTGCAGCCTGAATTAATTGCTTTGTGGGGGTGCTCTGGGGGTGAGATTTCTCTGCAGCCCACCAAAATTTTCTCATGGCCAATCAGTGGCGACCGCTGGTCTAGACACTCCTTCTCCAACGTTATCCATTGCCAGTAGAGATGACCTTGGTTCTCATGAGAAAGTTCTCTGTTGTGCTTAGTAAGGCATTCCAACCTCCTTCCCCCCTTCCCCCTCCGTGTGGCAACTGAGGGATGGAAAAATAGCTTCTGCCAGGTTTGGTTCAAAGTTGACAGATTCATTCATCCATTCATTCATAATTTTCCATACCTGTTCTAGGAAAAATCATCTTTGAACAAGTTTAATCAGGGTTGGTGAAGCATTAGGAAGAAATATGTTGCCTGCCTTTTTTCTGTCTATTGTATTTCTTTCAAAATCCTTTCCTTTTAGCGGACACAGCCCTGGATATCTGGTGAAGGCAATGATTTGGGGGATAGCTACTGGATGAATATTTCCAGAGAGCAAGCAAAGGATGAGCTACCTCTCCCATATATGCCTTGCAGAATAAAAACAAAGAAAAAGTTTTGTAAGTCATTGGCTACTGAGATTTTATAAGAAGTGGACATGGGAATACAATGCAGTTTTCCAGCTGTGAATAATATTACCCTTGATTTCATTCCAGTATATTTAAAGAACAAAGCAATTAAAAAAGTATTGTTTAAGACATGCTCTTTGGTCTTTCCTTTAGTTCACTTTGAAAGCATCAGGCTAATATAATGATATTTAATAGAGATGGAAAATTTAAGGATAGGAATATTGAACCTCTTTTGAACTTTTACCTAAAGAAATCTCACTCTTATGGACAACAGCTAAGTTTGGGGTTTTTAGCAAAACTATCAAATATTATCAGTCTGAACTTTCATATGTTTGGGTAAAGCTGATTTAAATTTTAAAAATTAAGAAATTTGGTTTTTACAGATCGAGACTATCATGCTGTGCTAAAATTTTTTGTAAATAACTTATGCAAAGCCAGTGGTATATTATCTTTGTAAATTAGCTAATAATGGCATAACAATGATTTATTTTAAATAAAACCAGAAATTTATCCACGGCACTCTCTAAGAAAGATCATTATTACTTTATTAAATACTACTTTTGCCTATTTGAGCTTAACAAACAAATCTAATGGTATGAAAGAATTTAATTTTAGAGCTAAATGATCGTTTGTCAGGCACTGTTAATTCACATAATTCAAAGTTAATTATGTTTGCTGCTATATTAGGAAATGCTGTAATTTTGCTCTGTTCAGCTGCAGATTTTCTGGAACTGTACAGTATGATTGGGCAAGTCAGATATTGAAATTAAATAGAAAACATGTTGCAAACGTAAGACAAGAGTAGTTTACATTCTGTAAGTGATTCATCAAAAGGAAAACTAAAAGCAACACATCCTCAATGTTTTCAGCTAGCATACTCAAAGGATGAACTTGCAGGAGTGAATTATACACAGACTCTATGTGAGGCCCTGAGAGATATGTAGGGACTACTTCTTGGTTGTGTGTTAGTTATTTGAGCTGTTGTTTCTTGTCTGCTTGCATTTTAAAGTTTATAATAATAAAAGCACTGTAAAAAAACAGTACACAGAAAAACACACATTCAAGTAGCAACCCATTTCTGAGAAAGTCAAACTCAGAATTAAAAACATCGATAGGAAACTTTACATGACTGAGAATCACAATTATCTTTTACTTCTGGAGAGTGTATGGGACATGATAATCTCAGTAGATGAGTCTTTTGTTCCTGCTTCACTGAATCATTGGAAGGAACTTTAAAGCAGTATATTTGGTGCTATAAAACCTATTTTAGGGCATCCACTTAAAACAGAACATGGGGTAACTATTCTCCCATCTATTGGATGAAAATAATACATTTGCCTATTTTGGGATATGATATAATATAATAGTGATAAATGTGCATTATTATCAGAAGCTTTGGTCATATACTATTTATGTAATATGGATATTTTATGTTACAGGTATGTTACAGGTATGTACATACAGGTATGTAACAACATACATCCTTGACCTATGACCTGTTGCTTAAGCCCCTGTCACTCTGCACCAACAGATGGAAAGAGGATGTAAAACGGAGAAAAACACTTGCCATCCGTTGGTAAACGCGATGCTTCTGTTCTGTACTCACTTGCCTCCGTTTTTCTTTCCTCTCTATCTGTCCAGATTCGCGTCTATTGACATTTCACGGCTCAGAAGGCTTTGAGCTGCTCAAAAACTTATTGTGCGGAAAATGATCCAATGCATCCGTTCTGCATCTTCTAGGACATACGGGGGACACCGTTTCTGCAATTCCCATTACGCATCTTGCTATATCCGCTAGGCATCCGCTGTACATCCGCGCCACTTCAAATCCGTTCCCAGCAGGTAAACGGACGCAGGGAGGAAGCGAACGGAACCGTGCCACAGCATAGAGCATGAGGACGGAGAAAGGATGAAAGCGGATAGCAGCTACGATCGCGTTCATGCCGCACGCCCCGCTTTTTTCTGGGGGGACCATCCTCTACGCATCCGCTCTGCATCCTCTACGCATCGCGTCTGCATTACCTCTCTGCATCCATCTACGCAATCCGCTTGCATCCGCTTCCATCCGCACACTCATGCGTTCCTCCCCCTGTCGATTCTTCTCGGTGTTTTCTGCTCTGCCTTATGCAAACATTTTTGCCCCTTTGAGAGCGGATTAACAATGGATGGAACATTTTCTTCAGTCCGCTGTGTCCTTTTTACAAGACATTTGTGCATCCGCTTGGGCAGTGTGACAGGGCCTTTAGCAACTGTTAAGAGTTGTGACAGACCTCCCTGGAGGTACTTATGATCTGGATTCAAAGCTCCCATGTTTGCATCCTGTGGTCACCTAACTGTTCTCTGGCTGCTTGACAACCAGGCTCCATTTGTGACTGTTTGCAGTGTTGTTACGCTCACATGTTTTACAATGGTTTTGCAAACAAAAAACAGCATTTACTTCTGTGTTTTGGCAAAACCAGCCCATAGCGAACCATTGATTTGCTTAATGATGTATTGTTCACTTAATAACCATGGATGTTTTATGACCGTGATGTTTGCTTAACTGTAGCAAAAAAAGTTATAAAATTGGATCAGTCATAGGGGTGACTTGATTAACAACTGTCATGAGTTACGACCATGATGGGCAATCTCCATACTATCCTAACTCAAGGACAACCTGTAATTTTGTATGATTCTTATTTTCATTTTTTTCCCTTTGTTTTGATTTTCTATTATTTGTATTTTTCTAGGTTACAAAGAGACACAAATGGTTAGAGGGATGGCTTAATTCTGTTTTTATTTAATAAATAGAATAAAAAAGTTCAAAACTGGGAAGAAAATACACCAGGTTTGTAAACGTTTGCATTTCTTTAACCAATATGCAAAGAATATCACAAGAAATGCTATCAAAGATAAGTAGAAGAACAAATATAAAATGGAATAAAAGTTTCAGGGAGAAACTTCATCAACCTCACTTTGATGTCTGGAAACAAGGAAATTTATTGCAATCTTTTACTACGAGCGAACGAAAAGATAAATCAATTTGTTGGAGAGAAAACTCTTAAGATTAAGTCAAAAAGCAATGTCAACCTAGTGGAGAAAAGAAGTAGAAATGTATACATGTTATCTTATCAGCATAAGGATGATGACTGTAGCCATGAAATAAAGACTACTTGGGAGAAAGGCTATAAAAATGTTAGCAACATATTCAAGTGAAAATGCATCACATTGATAATAAAGATATGCATCACCAAAGCCATGATTTTCCCAGCTGTAATATAGGGCCATGAAAGCTTCCTGCCAGAAAAAATAAAAGAATAAACTCTGGTGTCTTGGAATTATGATGCTGAAGACAATAACAATAGCAATAACAATTAGAGTTATATACCACTTCACAGTTCTTTACAGCCCTCTCTAAGTGGTTTACAGAGTCAGTGTATTGCCCCCAACACTCTGGGGAAATCTATGACAATTCATCATGGCCAACTTGCCATGGCCAATTCATCATGGCCAACTCACTATAGGACAATTCATTGTGGAACAAGAGTCACACTAATATCAAAGAAATAGTAGAATAGAATCATTAAAGAAAGGATGCAAAATGAGGGACACAATGGAATGTGAATGACAATTTTTTTTTTATTTTGAATAATTACATTGATTTGTTAAATTGTCCTTGTAAGGCATCCAGAAAGTATCCATGATATCAATCACTCCGAGACATTTTCTCTCCAATTGATTTATTTAGAAACGGATCTGACATATCAAAAGCAATTTCCCAAAATGAAAATTTTTCGCGCATTACACAGAATCCACCTTCTTTCTTTCCACTTCTACACTTCATAAATCATGAGAACCAATTAACTGCCACTGGAATTTCTTAATATGACATACAGAATAACCTCCTTGAACTTTTCAATCCATCCAACTTCCCTTAAAAAAAATGTATTGGCAGCTGAATTCAAAGCCTGACAGGCATTCCCCCCTTGAAAACTCCTCCTAAAGAAAAAGAAAAAAAAAAAAAACACATACAGGGTGAAATTACATTTGTCCTTAACCCCCTCTCCCCCCTTCACGGACCCTTTGGTTTGCTGGGGGAACACATCCTCATGGAATTGGTTAACCAATTGATCAGCATGAACAATTCCCAAACTCTGTTACCAACTAGGCATCTGAGAGGGGTGGTCCTTTCCATAAAACCAAATATTGCAATCGGCCACGGTGTAATCTAGAAAAAAAAATTTTTTGAATTGCATAAATGATGTTTCCCCTGTACCATAGAAACAGTTTGGGGGAATATTGGCAAAGTCGGTTTTATCATTGTGATGCAGTAGCTGGTTTGTAAACTACAACTGGAACACCTGATGAATTTTCCCCAACAGTCGAGGAAGACTTAATTGGACAGTGATTGGATTGATTATTTTGTGAAATTGGAAATGGACCAAGGAATTTTAGACGTATTCTTCTTACTTGGCAGTTTTCAACCTCAGATACTTGGGCGACAAATAATTGTCCCCTACTTTATAAGCAGGTTGAGGGAAGTCTATAGTGTGTATCTGCCTCTCGTTGTAAATGTTTTTGCAGCTTCCTTCAATAATTTTTGTATCTTCCACTCTTTCTTTAATGAGTTCAATCCAGTTCTGTTAGGGAATGGAGTGAGGGAGGTCTGTCAAGGTGTTTAATTCTGGAATAGGACAATCCTATTCCAATTCCAGTATGATTTGGAATGGAATCAATACCGTGCTGCTATGTACTGCATCATTGTAAGCAACCTCTGCAAAAGGATAATAACTCAGCCCAATTTTCTTGTTGATAAGTTTATGTTAAATAGCATCTAATGTATTGTTCAGTCATGGCATTACGTCCTCTCCGCGGCTCCATTTCTCGGATGGCAAAGCTGGGATTAACCCTTGAGAGTAAACCAATAGATTTCAGAAATTCCTCCAAAGCTTTTGTCTATAAATGGTACCCCTCTGTTCTGAATATATCTACAAGGTACTCAATGTAGTCTATAGATATGTTTCTTGTGATATGATATTGCTTGCAAAAGTTTTTTTTGCAGATATGATGTTATTAATAAATATGGCCTGTTTAGAGAATAAGTCAATTATAGTCCATAATGATCGATATTCCCTTTACCTTAGGTAGTTATGTTTCAACAAAAAATCCATTGCGATTTCTTTCGTTCAGCGAATCTTGGTGGTTTTTTCCAGTCGGTGTTTCATTGGGCACAAATGTTTTGTGCAAAACTGTTTTACATATGTCTCGACATCAGAATTCATTTTTGGCCATCAGACTGTCTGATGATATAGTTGTTTTTAGGGAATTTGAAGTGCTCCCAGGCTGGGAAGCTTATGCTTTGAGTACAGTTGATTATTGTTTATGAGGATAGGTTGTGTACACAAAGCTTAGTCCTTACAAGCTAGTCCATCATTCATTGTCAACTCAGTTTGACGGTACAAGGAACCAAGGATCAGACGAATAGGGCAGTTTTCAATTTCCGCAGTCAGCTTATTTTTCCAAGGTGCTTTGTGGTTGCAGTTGTCTTGGGCTGAGTGGTTACTTGGTCTGCCCCAATTGAGTTGTCTGTAAATAAGGCTATGTACCTATTCCCTCTCAGGTGCGATGTCAGAACAAGGTTTTCTGGACAGAGCATCCACCAGGACATTTTATCCTCAGGATAATTTAATGTGGAAAATTAATCACTTGAAATATTGGGGCCCAGCCGGAACTTGTCATTGGCGCATAATCTCCTAGGTCGTAGAGCCTCAAGGTTTCTTATTTGATTAGTCCGAATTACCTTCAGAGATCCTCTGGTACCCCTTCTAGAAAAATTGGGCCCTCCGAAGTCAATAAAGCCCCATCACTATGGCAAAATGCTTCTTTCTCCCAGGAACTGCACACCTATCGCTCTGTGCTTCTGTCAGGTTTTGGACACATAAGTGCACAGCATTCAGTCGCCTTGAGAAGTCTTGTTCTGCAGCCAAAGAAGCTGCCACTGCTAATTCAATCTGCATCTGTTTTGGACAAAAAAAAGGCGTTGGTCACATCTGGGTGCTGGAGGATGGTTCCAGCTGCAAAGACGCGTTTTTAAGAATCTTGAAAAGCTTTCTGAAATGCATAGATCCAAGCCAGGGTTGACCTTAGCTTTGGTTTGCAGTTGGGTGAATGGCTGGAGGGCAACATCAGCCAAAGATGGAATGAATTGTCAATAATAAGAAGTTGGGCAAAACCACCCAAGAAACTTGAAAGTTGTTTTAGATTCTGGTGTCTGCCAGTGTCCCACACCACTTTCACTTTTTCATGGGGTCCATTTCCAATCCCCCCCAAGTGTTTAGATATTCCCAGCAGCCTAAAGTAG
>BHFT01061542.1:0-42036 GCA_004320025.1 Laticauda laticaudata
TGCGTAAAGTAGCCAGTTATGCACTGAAAAGGTTTGAGTTCTGGGATATCTGGTGGACAAGACAGAATCCACCCTACCACAAAAAAAATAAAAAGCAAATAAAGGAAGCCCTGAGACCTCAAAATAAGGCAGAATTACAAGCCTTTCTGGGGACTAATCAATATTCTACATGTTCTTTTTTGCCACAGAAGGCAACAACAGCAGAACCTCTTGCAGTAAGGTTGCTCGGCAAGACGTTCATGTGTCTGGCAGTCGGGAAGAGGCCACCTTCTGGAAATAAAAGACCTCTCACATCCCAATCAGTCCTCATCCAGTAAAGCGAGACCCTACCATAACGGTAACTGCTACGCTCCCCATTCTAGCTCAGAGCTATACTAAGCCATACCCTGCCAGACAAGGAAGAGAGCACCATGTTACTTCTTGAAACACTGTCAAAGGCAGAAAGATATTTACCAGCTCGACAGAGGAGACTTGCAGCTGTTACCGGCGTGAAGCGGTTTCACGAGTACTTATTACGGTAGGGACTTCACTCATCACCGACGCAATAAACACTACTGGGGTCCCTGGTGGGAAAACAAGGCCACCCCCAACATGACTGTCTCCCCGAATGACAAGGGTTTCTTGAGTCCTCTGCCGCCTTATACCTACCAACTAATACATCGCCCAGGGAAATACATCTCGGCATGCCAACGCACTAAGCCATTGCCCCTTAACAGATTACGAAGATGACCTGCCCCGCACACAATCCCCCTTGCAAAATAGAGACATTGTTCACACTAACAACCAACCGCGTCAGACATTGTGAGAGAGATGAGCAAAGCACGGCAAACTGGGCGAGTTTTGAACTGGGGCGGTAATAAAGGGGTGGCGCAGAAACAGAAAGCAGTGACCATGTTTTAAACCCTTCAAAACGCGGCAAACTGAATTATCCTCCCAAAGGGATGTATACTATGGGGAGATAGAGTGGAAAGTTCCCAGACGCTTACAAAAAAAAATTACACATGTTGCATGAGGGACACCTGGGCATTGCTGAAAATGAAATCCAGCCAGAAGCTACATATGGTTTGGGCCAGGGATAGAGAGACCATTGAAACCTGGTGCTTACATGTGACAAATGTCAGCAACCCGCCGAAGCATCAACCCTCCAGTGGGAAACACCAAGGGGACCATGGTTGAGGGTAATATATAGACTTTGCGCGGACCACAAAAGGGCACACTCTTGTATCGCAGTAGACCGCTTACTCCAACTGGTTTGGAAGGTAAGCCCTAATAGCGATCTATCATGATGGAGGCCAGTTAAACAAAACTAAACAGACTTTTTGCCACCCACGGCCTACCTGACTTGATAGTGTATAGACAACGGCCACAATTTACGGCATTGCATTCGGAGCATTCCTTGCAGAATGGGAAATCCGACCACGCAATGACAGCGCCCGTTCATCCAGCTGCGGAGACAGGCAGGCGGAACGAATGGTCAGATACACCAAAGATGCTTTAGAAAAGATTGGACACTTGGTAACATGATAGAAAAATAAATAAGCTATTAACAATAAAGACATAAACCAAGTACTAAAACAATAAAAACCGAGCAGAACTCCTGATGAGAAAAAACTCCGGTCCCATCTAGACAGAACTTCCCCGACTTACAATCAAGAAAACGCACCAGACTCATCCACCGGTCCGGCCATTTAATCCAGGAGAACGTCTACGCTAAAAACTTTTCCAGGAGACCCATGGTTACCTGCTACATATAACCCAAAGTACAGCGCCCGGTCGTACCGCTGGAAACACGAGGACAGAAGAAACGGCATAGTTTCATGCTGGAAAATGGCATGTCGACAAATACGTCCAAGACATAATTTTAAACAGCACCAAAAACCCAAAAACTCGAACAGACTCTAATAAAAAACTGCGGGGGGGGGAAACCCAAACAAATAATCAAAAAGAAAAGAGAAAATACCACTACAAGGACAATGACAAAACCAAACGGGCCCAGCCAATTGCACCAAACCAAGAAATACAACACCGTTAATCAAAGAAGAAACCAACAATACTCCCGGAAAATGAAGGCAACCGAAGGTACCACGAGGAAGACGACCCTTGGACCTCGCCTGGAAGGGCAGTCAAAGCCAACTCAACCGCCAGAAAAGACCGGCCCCGGGAAACAAGAAACCGACAACTTGACCCAAACCCAGTAGGACGGGTGGGAGTTGGGGGAAAGGCCTGACTCCCCTTCCAGGAGTTCCATGGAGAAGATGGGAGCAACGACAGAATCCCTTCCGAACTGGCTGGACCATGAGTAACTGACTGCGCAGTTCATGTAGCCAAGTAAAAAGACCTGCCTACCTACTACGACTACGTCACGTATGGATGCGACCATACCAAAAGTGGGAGGGTGTTACCATATTAACATATTTGTCTAATACCCTGATCTGATTGGGCTGAACAAAACTGCACTGTGATTGGCCAAGACGCACAACGGTGCCGTAAGGAATTCACATACGCGTTAGCTAAGGAATCTCCCGTGATTGGATGACCGATCGCAGGAGATTCAGAACAGCTGTCATTGGTGCAGAGCTGCCGGCTGCTCTATAAGAGAGCTGCCATGGCTCGCCTCTCGCTAAAGGCTACACAGATCTATACCTAGAATAAAGAGCTGAAGTTATGCTGGTCTCCTGTCTCCTGATTTCCCTCGCTTCTACAGAATACATGCAAAAAATGGCCAAAAATAGATGGATCCATTGATCCCAAGAAGAACTGGCTGATCTCAGATACTATTTTCCACAGAAAATTATTTGTATTTACATTTTATCATGTCACACAAAGAAATAATTTTATAAATTTCCAAACTGCATGTAGATCTTAGGAATACCTTTGGGGCTTTGTAAAAAAAATGCAGATACTTTAAGTTCCTTGGATTAACTCTTAAATAAAAAAACTATTTGGACAGATTATTTAAAATATTAATATTTTGTTTAGTTGCATCTCCTGAGGCTTTTTTTACAGAATTCACAAATAGAAAGAGACCACCCAAGATTAATTACATCCTCTGATTTCCAGAGCTTGACTAGGCATGCTGTATAACTGCCTGCCAAGTTATTGGGAAACTCCCCAAATACCTATTGGAAACTTAGTGGGTCATTAGGCACTAGGAATGGATTACCCAAATCAGACCACCAGTCCTGTGAAAGTCATAAGAGGTGATACTCTGCCTGAACAAGAAAAGAAATGACCATGAAATCTGAATTTTTCTGCTCCTGCCAAGGTAAGAAAATTAGGCATTTCTTAACACAAAAAGTGGGAGTTCTCCAAGATCATCCTTATAATGGAAAATCAGTTTGGGGTGGGGACAGTTACTCAGTTGTCTCACATTCTATCAGGCATTAATTTTCATTAAATAAAGATGTGGGTCAAATTACCAAGATTCTATAAACTAATGTTCAACAGTATTAACTTCAAGTTATGATAGTAATGTTATATCTTCTAATGCAGTCTTTCCCAATCCCCATCCTTCATTTGGGTAGACTTCCACTTCCAAACCTGGAAGTTAAAAAAAAAAAAAAGCATATAGTNCATTTGGGTAGACTTCCACTTCCAAACCTGGAAGTTAAAAAAAAAAAAAAGCATATAGTAAACAGGCTAGTTGGGACAGGGTATTCTACAGCTATGACTTGTGAATTCAAGCATTTTAATGTGATATAAACCATTATATAAAGTGGTGCTTGGCTTTTGTTAGCACTGTTTTCCCCTCTGAGAAGGCGTGATCTGGAATGGGGTGCCCAAAGCTGAACAGTATGAATAACAGTACTCATTAAACTTTAAATTTTAAAGCCAAGTCACAAAAAAGCTTCTGTTTCAAGATGGTCTTGAAAGAAAAGAGATTATGTTGCTTCCAAAATGTTTGTCTGCACTGAAAAATTAACCAGCAAAAGGAAAGAGCAACTACTAAGCTTGCATTCACAACTAAACAACTACACAATAGGGGTTGTTTGGAGAAAAAACAGAAGCCTGAAGCAAGTCTGTAGTCTTCAGCAGGGATAATAATGTGAGCCCTCTAATAAAGAGCATAGAATGCTGTGGGGAAAAATAAAATGAGAACAGGTTGAAAATACAAAGAAATAAAACATCTTGTCTTAGACCTCCAGGATAAGGTTTTCCATTTACAGTGGATTTGACCTTATGAGAATGCTCTTATTGGCCTTAGAGCAAAAGAGTAATGCTTGATGGAGCAGTCAGACCATGAGCAATGTTTATAAGGCAGAAAAGAATTCTATATATTCTCTAGCTGGTACTGTGATTCTGGCAAATTTAATCTATTTGAGTGGTTGTAATAGTAGATATTGCAGCTTCATTTTTTCTTGAGGCACTAACGTGGCTTTGCCTAATCCTGGGGACTGTAGATTTCCAAAGATGATTGAAATTTCTTCACTGGAGTTCATTTCACACAAATGGAGTAACTAGGAGTACTTGGTTGGAGCTCATGATATTTAACTAAAGAATAAATCCGATTTATTATATAGTTCTTTCTCTTTAGAGTGTGTTTTATGACATGTTTTACAAATGTGGAATGCTATTTTTTTTAGTGCTGACTCCTTATCTCTTGCAGATTATATGAATCATTGCTTCTATTATGCACTATAAAAACAACAGGTTAAAATGTCACAGAATGATTAGAACTAAGAAATGTTCAGCAATGGAAGTCTGAGTTTGGATTAAGAAAAAGTCAAAAAGATGCTTCAGAATGCATTTGGACACAAAGGCTACCACTTCTGGCACTTCCTTAAAGAAATGTAGCCTTCCCTGAATTCACATGGTAGCTAGCCAAAGTCAGGCAAATGGATAAATATTTTCTTTGGAGAGATACCAACAGTTACAGCATGTTCACTATGCCTACTCTAAAGCACCACTTCAACTTTGCATCCAAAGTTAGCATATAGCTAATCTGAATTCTCCCTTTGTCATTCCATGATATGAATTTGGCTGGCAAATTGATTGGTCTCTCCTACAGTTTTCCCTAATTTGGTTTTACCAGTTGTATGTTTAACCTGAACATAACTGGATGGCCTTAAGTTGAAACTGATTAACTCCAAGTGAGATATTTTAAAAAATGGAACCAGTGCAATGTAGCAGTTAAGATGCTAGACTGGGAGCAAAAGGACCCAAGTTCAAATCCATACTCAGCCACTCACACTAACTAGATGACTTTGAGCCAGTTACTCTCTTTCCTGGCTGAATATACTTCACAGAGGTGTTCTAAAGAAAAAATTGAAAGGAAGAATATTATGTATTTTTTATTCTTGACTGTGTATTTCTTTTCTTGAACTTGTACAAAAACTGCAGTGGGCAGCTACATAATCCTAAGAAAAAACACTGCTCCTTCATGATTTGTTAACAACAAACAACTGTGTGCTCTGAAGTATGATTTTTTTCTTCAAATCGAAAACATTGCCTAGTTGTGCTTGATACTACTTGATAGACGGGGAAATATTTGGTATAGAGAGCTCTGTTCAATGATTTTTTTCTAACAAAATCTTAAACCTGTACTAACCATCAAGTAACATTAATAATTCAAAGTAGAATTCACCCTTTGGTAAAGTATCGTGAATATAGTAAGTTATAATGGATGGGTTTTTCAAAGCTTCAAACATTTACTTCATTTCAGCAATACTCCAATCAAAATTGCAGAGTTGCTTTCTGAAGTAGTGTGGCCTTTCGCTTTGAAAGAATCAAGTTTCACTTAGGATTGGGAAAGAACAGATATGATTTCGTCTTCAAAAAAAGGAAAAAATAGACCTATAAACTACAGACCAGTCAGCCTAACATAAATACCTGGAAAGATACTGGAAAAGATAATAAAAACATCTACAAATTTAGAATAGCATGGAATGGAATGGAATAGAATAGAATTTATCTTTGGTGTGTATGCTCTCAGTGTACATAAAGAAAAAATAAAATACATTCATCAAAAATCATAAGATGCAACACTTAGTTGGACTGGTGGCTGACAAACCATATTCAATGAATAGTCTTTAATGGTACATCAACTACATGGAGGAAAATAAGAGTGGGGATTCCATCTTAGGCCCAGTACTCTGCAATATCTTCATGAATGAGTTAGATGAAGGAATAGAAGGAGAATTTATCATATTTACAGATGATACAAAGCTAGCAGGAATAGCCAACACTTCAGAAGACAAGCTCAGAATCCAAAAGGAACTTGACAGATTTGAAAAATAGACTCTATCCAATAAAATGAAATTTAATTTGGAGAAAAGCAAGGTTTAACACCCAGGCAGGAAAAACCAAAGGTACAAATAGAAATTAGGTGAAATTTGGCTCAAAAACAATAACTGTGAGAGGGACCGTGGAGTTCTAACGGATGATCACTTGAGCCAACAGTATATGGCAGCAGCCAAAAGAACCAATATTATCCTTGGTTGTATAACCAGAGGCACAGAATCAAAATCACATGAAGTATTAGTATTGCTAATATTTATAAAACTTTAGTAAGACTACTGCATCCAGTTTTGGTCACCACATTACAAAAAAAATTGAGACTGCAAAAAGTGCAATGAAGAGCATTATTAGAGGCCTGAAGACTAAAACATATTAAGAACAGCTGCAGGATTTGGGTGTGACTAATCTACAGAAAAGAAGGATAGAGGTGACATGATAGCAGAGTTCCAATATTTGAGGGGTTGTCACAGAGGGGAGAGTGTCAGTTTATTTTTCAAAGCACCAGAAGGCAAACAAGAAACAATGGATGGAGACTAATCAAGGGGATAAGCAATTTGGAAGTAAGGAGAAACTTCCCAACAGTAAAAACAATTAACCAGTAGAACAGCTTGCCTTTAGAAGTTGTGGGTGCTTCATCACTAGAGAATTTTAAGAAAAGACTGGACTTGTCTGAAATGGTATAGGGTCTCCTGCTTGATCAAAGAGTTGAACTAAAAGATCCCCAAGATCCCTTTCAGTCCTATTCTGACTACATTTAGTGTCATCCCTGGGCCTCCTCCAGCATTTCCAACACCTGGAAGAGATTTCAACTTCTTGAATTCTGCATCCTGGAAGGCAAGACTTGGAAGTGGTATGAAGTATAGCAGCTGACACTACATGTGTTTGTCTGTGTCTGTATGTGTTTGTGTATGAAACTTGGTAACATGGTACAGAGTTATGATACAAACCTTACCTGAAGCTTATGCCATGACTATCAATCATTTTCTCACTCACAAAACACTATTGGACAGGACCCTTTTCTCTTTTGCATACATTGTTCATACATTATTTCCTATATTACTTTGTTGCCTCTGTCATGAAGTTACAGCTGGATTTTTGTATGTCCCTTAGTATATACAAAAAATTCCTTTAGTCTTTTGTGGGGAAATGCATTTTCCTAGGTTAATTTCTGTATCTCTTTGCATTGATTTCTAGGGACAAATATTTATAAAAGCCAATAAAGATCAAAAAGGAAAAAAATATTAAAAGCTCCCTGCAGACTCAATATATTACTAAATTCAAAGTCTTATAATACTTATGCTTTACTTTAAGATGATAAAGTGGCTTTCTCCCAAGGGTTTTCTGTCATATACTGATACATTAAGGGAAAAAACAATTGGGTTAGCCAAAACTATTTTATTTGATTGCTATATCTGATGTTTCCTTTAATGGTGCCTATGAATTCAAGGTTGAAAATAAATATTGCCTCTATATCTTTTCATTGAATTATACAACTATTATATCACACGTCAGAAATCACAACACAGGAATTTTCACTTCAATATCTATGGCTGCCAATTTTTTCACACTACCAAAACCATGGAGAACAGCACTGCTACATCAGCATTATGTCCCAATATGGAAATGGATGATTAGTTAATTGAACATACATAGTAACTTTATTGTTGTTGTTCTTGTCTTGTTAATCCACCTAGTCTGCTAGCAATTCTGGAGGACATGGGTTTTAAGAAGAACTCATTCTCACTCTCTGTTGCCTGTATATTAATCTGAAGATGACACAAAAATATTATTTATTATTATTTTTATTTATTTGTTTGTCAAACATGTACAAGATAACAAATATTGGTATGAATATAAACAAAAACAAAGGGAGTAAATACAGATAAACTGGGACAGTAAAACAGGGACAGTAGGCACACTGGTGTGCTTATGCACGCCCTCTTGAAGAACCTCTTAAGAATGCAGTGAGGTCCATGGTATACAGTTTGAGACTGAAGATGTGAGGATGCCATAAGAGCTTAGCTTCAACAGTAGTTTGTTGTGTACCACTGAATCAAAGGCTTTGCAGAAGTCTATGCAAATTGTGTCTATTGCTTATGACTATGTGTCAAGATGTATGGTCCAAATGTTTTTGCAGTGTAGGAATTGCAGATTACAGGACAAATTTTTCCTGAAACCAAACTGCTTGTTAGAAAGCAGGTTATTTGTTTCTAAGTGTAGGGTGATGGATTGGTTTATAATTGATTCCATGATTTTACAGGTGACGCAACATAGTGAGATTGGTCTATAATTTTCTACTAGACTAGGGTCTCCCTTTTTAAAAATAGGTATGACCATGGTTAATGACCATAAATTGGGCAAGGAGCTGGTTCTGAAAGATACTTCATAGATTGTGCATAGAGGTTCAGCTAGGGCAGTGGCAATCTTTTTCCAAAAGTAGGCACATAATCCATCAGGGCCAATAGATCAAGATGGCTTTAGTGCCATTTCAACATTATCTACTGTAAAATCAATATGTAGTATTTAATCTAGGACATTCTGCATCCACTTTGATGGCCCTTCTCTTCATAACTAAGTGTGAAATATTGCAATCTCTTCCAGCTTGATATTAACATCATTAATAAGTACATCACTGTCTAAAGAAGTTGTATAGTTGATAATGTCATCATCATCATCATTTTCAACAGGTTTATTCTCTCCATACAGTGAAAGGGAGAGAAACACAGCATGAAACCTCTTTCTTTAACTGAACTGGCAAGCAGCATAACATTAAGTTCAGTGCAGAGTCATAAACAGGTTAGGATTTATAGTAGTTTCTTTAAAAATGCAACTGTTCTTCATTATAATGAAACCAAGAGAAAGGAAAAGTTATATTAGCAAAAATTAATATACATTAGCATTCAAGCAGAACCGACTTTAATGTTTTATATCATATACAAAGAATTCAGGTGTCATGGGAACAGAGAATAAATAAAAGTAATTGACCCTTGTACCTCTAGGGTATACAAGTTTCTATGAAGCTTATTTGCCAGACTTACATGCTTAATTTATTTATTCTTTTTAAAAATAGGTTTTTGATGTCTCTACCTTCAGAACTTTAAGCAATAAAACTATGGTATGACATTAATAACTGGCATTCAAGGCAAACACTATTATTACACTAAGGCAGAACACTGACCTGAAATTATATGCAATACATTCTTCATCGCTAACTGTATTGGGTTATTTTTATCAATTAGAGATTCTGCATGTGTTTTGGGTGATGGTGGGAACAGAAATTGTCAAATTTAACAGATGTTTTTATACCAGCAATGTTCAAAGACCAATATTGCTGGTTTACAAACTCAACTGAAAGCTATAAAAATGATCTGATCTGGTAGAAGATACCACATATAGAGTCTGATGGATTCAGGTAAGTTTCAGTAAACATACTCTGATAATCCAGCATGAGAAAAAGCATAAATATTTGTAGTTTTTAATTTATTTATTTTCAGTAGCACGTGAAGTGTACAGTATTATTTCGTATTATTTCAGTGGATGACATTACAAATGGGTAAATGTGAATGGCTACACTTATCCTGTGCTGCAGGATAAGTGTTGGTACCTTTGCTTAACCACAATGATGACAAAATAGCATGCACAATGACATCACAATAGCAGTTATGCATGCATGCTAAATGGAAAATGATACATCTGTTGAAAAGCTAATCGATTGTTGTGGCCTGCCAGAGGCCAGCAGATCTGGTGGCAGACTCAAACAGTGAGGAGGTTGGGGAGGAACATGGTCCTGTCCTGGAGTCTGGGGAAAGCTCTGCAAAGTGCTCTGAGTTGGAGGCAGAGATGGGGCCTGGGCCGTCTGAGAGTTATCAGCTGCCTTTGGAGTCAGAGATCAGTGGGGTAGAAGAATAGCTGGAGCTTGTTCCCAGTGTGGGTCGACTAAGGAGTAAAGGCTCAGGTGGACGGTGAATGGCTCCTCCCATAGAGAATAAAGAGGAGTAAAAGGGGAGTGGAGTTTGCAGGAGACAATTAGTTCAATTCATTAGAGTGAAAATATGTTCCTGCTACTTCTTGCCAAGTAACTGCTGCTACAGTGTGGCGCTTGGAAGATATCAGCCTGGCAACTCTCCAAGCCTAATAAAGGTCTGTAGTTGTGAAATCTCATGAAAGACTGTTTGCTGGAACTTTGCTGGAGAGGAATTAACTTTAACCTAAATAAAAGGGATTTTATCAGGATGAGGAGTCTGCTTCATGACATTGGGAAGCCTAGGTCAGAACATAGATGTACTTCATAACTCTTGCTCATGAATTATAATTAGAGTTAAAATAAAATGCCATACATCCACATAATCATACCGATAAAAATTGAATTATTTCTGAAAAATAAGGTAAGTTTGAGGAACCTACCATCCAGTACAGAGGACAAAAAGAAACACAAGGAAAATTTTTACCACTTCAATGTAAGGTTGTGAAAATACAATAATGGTGACTTATTGGTAGAACTGATAGGGAGCCATGGTGGCACAGTGGTCAGAATGCAACATTGCAGGCTAATTCTGCTACCAACTGCCTGCAGTTTGATCCTAACTGGCTCAAGGTTGACTCAACCTTGACTCAACCTTCCATCCTTTCGAGGTAAAATTTTTTTTTTATTATTTGTCAATTGCTTACAAGATAACAGGTATAAGTAAAAACATAATTATGAATGCATGGATATATATAAGAAAAATAAAAAATATATAAAAGAAACAATAGGACAGGGACAGTAGGCATGTTGGTGCACTTATGCACGCCCCCTAAAATGAAAATGCAGATTATTGGGGGCAATATGCTGACTCGATTAAACCACTTAGAGAGGATTGTAAAACGCTATGAAGTGGCATATAAGCCTAAATTCTATTGCTATTGGAAGAATTACTGAGCTGAAGATCAAAGACAAGTTTTAAAAATCCCATGTGTCATTGTTATCTGAACCCTCATGGCATAGTGCTCTAACTACAGCACATATAGACTCAGAGAACTCAGCAGTACACAGAGGAGAAAGATTATGTTCAATTAATAATTTTTACATTTTCTGTTTGTATGTATGTTGCACAAATATACTACTTTGCCATCTGTCCAAAGAAAAACTTTAGATTGTCACAATGTAAATGTACTTTTTTTGTAAAAGAAAACTAAAGCTACATGATTTCTTCTTTTTCCTCTCGGTAACATATTTTCAAATTTCTGTTTTATCCTAATATGGTCAACAATACATATTCTTACCTAATTTATGAATTTTCCTAAAGATAAGTATGATTTCTTGGGTAAACTTTCAATCTTCCCACACATAAAAAGTCATGAAGCATTGTAAAATGTATTCATATTATTAAATGCTTCAAGCATCTGAAAACCTTCAGCAAAATATCCTTGTAGTTTGCAATTTAAAGTTGCAACATTTTAGACTTTTGTTATATCATAAACTGCCCAATCTTGGAGTGAGTAAGGTAATCTGACTCTTGGTAAAGTCAGATATTATAAAGCAGCCAATAAATCACAAGCAATTGAATAGAGAACCTGAAGGGAGGCCAGAGTTTATGTGAAAAGTAGGTGAGAAGCAAGGTGAAAGGAGGTTGAGAAGTAAGTGAGAAGCAGGTTGTTAAAATAGAATCAAAGACCAAAGCAGACATCCACCAGTAGCTGAAAGGTTCATCGATAGAGATAATGAAATCAGGCTTCGTAATAGGACTTATGAAAGTACTATCTATGCTTTCTATTCATTCATTACCTTGGAATTGAAGTTGATGGAAAACAGATGGTGAAATAGCAGCTCACAGTGGCTACAAATAAGGCAGTTTAGGTTGCATCAATAAAAGGAAAGTTACGAAATACTAACAAACATATTCACATTGCCAGAGAGCCCTGTGATGAGTACGGTCCATAAGCTGTGTCTGGAGGGCAAAAAGTGAATGTCATTGTCCTCTCCTCAACTTTAAGTCACTTTGAATATGACATCACTCAAACTGAAAATAGTTTTTCCAGCTTGGGTTGATTCAAATGTCTGAAGCAGGGGTCACCAACCTTTTGGACCTGAGGGACCACCAAACTCATAACTTTAAATCCCACAGTCCACTAACATTAATTTTGACTGACGGTGGCTTGTTGACATTGGTGGGAGAGACAGAGGGAGAGAGAGATCCGATCTAACTTCAGAGGGCTGACAGTGATGTTCTCTCTCTCTCTCTCTCTCTCCCTCTCTCTCTCTCTCTCTCTCTCACACACACACACACACACACACACACACACACAGAAGTCCCTCATACACCCCCACCTCCTCCAAGCCAATAAAAATTGGCTTTTCTTATATTCTTTTACTAACCTGCTTTTCAGCTCTATTTTCAGGATGGGTGAGAGAGAGAGAGAGAGAGAGAGAGAGATGGCACCCTGCAATCCCAAATAAAGAATGATCGATTGTTAGGAAAACAGGGTGCGGGGACTTGCAGACTTTCTTTGGGATTTTCCTAGGATCTCTGTATACAGGAAAATCCCCCACCCTGTTTTCCTACTGACCAATCATTCTTTATTTGGGATCGCAGGATACCATTTCCATCTCCATTCTCAGGGGGAAAGAGAGAGAGAAACTTTTGGCTTTATACAAGGAAAGCAGCAGAAGCAGCAGAAGTCTTTCTTTCTCTCCCCCAAATTCCACCAGAAATGAGTCTTTGCTGGTGCAGCCTTTTGGAGCAGGATCCCTTGCAAGGTCCCAAACACTCATTTCTGGTGATGTTTGGGGGAGTAAAAGAAAGACTTTTTCTGCTTTCCTTGTGGGCAGCCAAAAGCAGAAAAAGAAAGAAGTGGAAAGAAGCAGCCTGGTGGCCAGGCGAGACGAGTGGAGCAAGTTCCCCTCCTCTGCCCTTTCCCCCTCCCCTCACTACCTCATGTTGTTCACAATGCAACCTTTGTGTTTCCGCCGGCCATGTGGGCGGTGCAGCCTTGTCTTTCCGTGCAGACTGAATTAATTGATTTGGGGGGTGCTTTGGGAGATGACATTTCTCTGCAGACCACCAAAATTTTCTCGCAGATCACCAGTGGTCTGCAGCCCACCACTGGTTTGAAGTGTTCAATGGACTTTACTTTGTCCTAGGCCACTGTGAAATCTCCTCACCTTGTTTCCCAGTTTTTCCTCATTAAGATCTATTCCAACTTCTATTATCAATCTTTGTTAGTGGCTTGGCAATTATAATACTGGTTGGCATGCAGAATGTTGCTAGTGAAAAACCAACAGAATTTTAGTTTTAAATACATTTTTCTTTCCTAAGATTTTTCCTGGGTGTATCATCAGTGTACTATTTCCTTATATTTTTTTAGGAATAGAGAGTAGAGTGGAGTGGAGTGGAGTGGAATGGAACGGAACGGAACGGAACAGAACAGAACAGAACAGAACAGAATAGAATAGAATAGCACAGATTACAACAGAACAGAATAGAATAGAATAACTAAGTTGGAAGGGACCTTGGAGGTCTTCTAGTCCAGCCCACTGCTCCAGCAGAAGAACCTATACAATATATACAATATCAGACAAGTGACTGTCCAGTCTCTTCTTAAAAATCTCCAGTGATGGAGTGCCCCACAATTTCTAAAAGCAAGCTGTTCCACTGGTTAATCGTCCTTACTATTAGGAAGTTTCTCCTTAATTCCAAGTTGCTTCTCTCTTTAATCAGTTTCCAACTGTTATTTCTTGTTCGGCCTTCTGGTGCTTTGGAGAATAATTTGACTCCTTCTTTATGGCAGCCCTTCAAATACTGAAATACTGCTATCATATCACCCATAATTCTTCTTTTACTGATATATAGTACTGATAAAAGAGAATATTTGCAGCTGAAGGATGAACAGTGGGATCCTTGGTACACTCTAAGCTTGGTTGCTTTCTTGCAGATGTTTCATTACCAAACTAGGTAACATCTTCAGTGCAATGATGTTATTTAGTACTAATAATGTTACATAATTTGGTAATAAGATGTCTGCAAAAAAACCCAACAACAACCAGCTACATTCAGAGAGCACCAAGGACCTTGCAGGAGGAAGAGTGTAGTGCAGAAATGTTCGTAGTTCCTCCTTCTTCTCAGACCTCACCTTAAGTATTATGTCAAAACTTGGACACAACACATTAAAAAGAGCTCAGATGAACTTAAGTCTTCCCCTTTCAAAAATATGTGAAGAAACCTGCCTTCTATGATAAATGTTGTGTTTATTAAGCTGCATTTTGTATACATCTCTAATGTCAAATATGTGTACATGAGGAAAATGTGCTCTGGGAGAGAGAGACAAGAAAGAGGAGAAATTCTTTTTTCAAATATGTATAATAGTCCAAAAATAAGCTTAGACTAGGAGAATGGAAAAAAAAGAAAAATCAGATAGATCTGCCCATTTCTAAGGATGAGTATTACTGTATAGTGTGTGTATCTTAGCTAACCTGGTTAGTTGTAGAATGGGAAACTATTCACTAATCCTATGGCTATAGGCTGAATTGAACAAACAGAAGACAGTGACAAATCATTTTGTCATTGTTTCCAAGTCATCAGTTACAGGAATCAATGTCAACTCATTATAGGCTTTACTTTAGAGATGGATAGCTAACTTTACTCACATTCTCCAAATCAGCCTGCTCTGAATTGGAAAATTGGACCCTAAACTCTCCACTGTATGATGTTACTTGTCAAGGCTCAAAGTGACACATTATAAATTTCTCAAATTTAATGATAGTATCAGTTTGGACAACTTTCACAACTGGAGAATTACAGTCCCTTTGACTTTTTTAGTGCATTCATTTCCTGATGGCAGTTATAGCTTCATAACAGGCACCAAATTATTGTTCTACTTTAGGAGGTGAATTGTTGTTGTGTGTAATATTGCACCATGTATAATCAAGAAATCCTTCTGAAGGCAACCTCTTCAATGAAAGTGGATACTTGAAGTTAAGCAGAACTGTCAAGATGTCCCGCTGTATTATACAAAACTCTCTGTTTTATATTATGAGAAAAGGTAGGGTTGATCCTCCTCATGTTTGCATAAATTAATCTTCCTTGAGTCAGATGGACATTATTTAGGGTGGAAGTGTGCAGCAAATCTCACAGACTATGTGTCTCTTCACAGGCATAAACCTCCATCTGCTTTACTGTTTTCCCCCCACAGCCACATCTGATTAAGGCTATTGGATAATAAGCTAGTCAAATACAACTATGACATTTGAAAGGATAATGAGGCAATGTGGAGAATTTATGAATTTGAACCCAGAAGGCATAGAAGGGGAATTACCCTGTTCTGGCATTCTCTATCTTTCATCCAGATTCATTTTCTTTCCTCTCCTTTTCAGGCAAGCCAGGATGGAGAAGAACACCATCAGTCTATTCATAAAAAATGACAATGTAAAGCTGCTTAACTCCAATTGCCTACAGAGGCCATTTTCCATGCCATTTTCTTGGCAACCATATGCCAATATTTTGAATTACCTTCTTTCAAAGTGCCTTTCCTAGTCTAGCCTACAGACATTCAAGTTACAAATCAAGGGCAAGCTGCTTCTGGAGCCCAGACAGACTCAGAAATGTACCCTACCTTTCAAGATACTATACTAGAAGAAAAAGGTGAATTCAGGCATAAGGCTTTGAATGCTTTTATTCATTTACTTAATTATTTATTAGACTTGTTTGCTGCCCATTTTGACTAGAGATGATCCTGGATAGCTTACAAAAATGCAAATTTACTTACTGAATTGCATTTATGCATTTATGAAATAAATTATTTTTCCTCAAACAATTATTTTTTCCAGTTAAGCTTCGCATTTTGAGCAGCTACACAGCAGGTAAGTGTAACATTCTGGAAATAGCTCAGGCTTTTGAATGTGGTTGATGAAGGCAACCAGGAATTCTACTCAGTTTATTTTGAGACAATTTTTCTATAATTCAGATAGCTCTTCAGACATGGATAGAAATGGCAACCAGTATTAATTTCTAATCAAAATTGATTCCTATATCTCTTTTTTCCAACTTTTGGATCTGGAAAATATAAATCTTTTTATCTAAACTCTTTCAGTGAAGGAGGGAGAAAAACATCTGAAGTACAGTAGTTTCAGAGAATGTCAAATGCTTTGATATATTTAGAAGGAGGAATGCTTTTTAAAATTACGATTCTTCTTTCTTCCATCTAGCTGTGCAACATCCTCCAAATTTTGCCATTTTAGCTATTTTTGACATTGAGAACAACTCAGAGAGACATTGAAAAGAGATATGTGTAAGATTAATTTTTGACATGGTCACTTCCTTTGCCATAATTGTAATGTAATACCCGAGGGAATATATGGGCTGTAAGAGTATATAACCATTTAGAAATGTCTGATATTGAAATTCATAGGGACTTGTTTAAAAAAACTCATTTAGTGGTGTTCATATAAAAAATATACAGATATGCAATAAAATCCATGGAGGAACAAGGCAAAATCATATGGACTAGTGAACCATGTATTTTCAAATTCCAGATGAACATCTTATTACTGAATTGAGTGTCATGAAGAAAGAAGAAAGAATCTTTCAATCTAACAGGATTGGCATTAGAGAAATAAATGCATGTATGGGAAAGACTGAATTTGAAACAAAAGCACAACACTCACTGAATGCAGCACAGAAACAGAAACTTTTCTCTGGCATGAACATAAGCACCACTATGTTTCTAAAATTGCAGTCACCATCTATTCATATATTTATTCATTTTATGGTGCTCGTTTTTTACTGGTTGGCCATTTTTTCTATCATTTAGTCAATATCTGATATTTCTCCCTAGATTCTTCATAGAAGGGGAGAATGATGTAATGGCAGATGGGTTTCCCAAATGCTTGGAGAGGATGCTTAATATATTGTGAACTTTTTTGGTATTTATTTATTTAATTAATTTATATGCTGTCCATCTCGCTAATAAGGTGACTCTGGGCAGCTTACAAATTTTAAAAATAGAATCATAAACACAATTAAAATTAAGAAGAGTTACATAAAACCTATGGCTGTGGGTAGATGGCATGGGGGTGAGGTCTTCTTCTTACCCCATTAGCATCCCCATCAGGGTCACCAGCCAACTGACAAAACCAGGTTTGCTGACTCTTCCAAGAGGCCAGAAAAGTAGGAGAAGACTTACCTCCAGTGATAGAACATTCCATAGGGGAGGAGACACAATGGAAAAAGTTTTACTCTTTAATCTCACTAGCAGAAATTCCCTAACAGATGGAGTCCACAGCAAGCCCCTTCTCAGATGCCCTGTGTTAGGATATGTACAGAGTAACCCTTGTATAAAAAGGATATGCACATGGAAAACAGTTTATGGGAACAGGTATGAAGAAATATACAGCCACACAGAGTTGAATTTGTATTTATGTTTACTTGAAGAAATATCACAGTCCAATAAACAATCTATGTCATACATGTTTTTAACAGTCCAGAAATATGCACTGATAAAGCCTTCTTACATCTAGTTATAAAGTCTTCTTACTGGTTCCATGTCTTTTGCAACAGACAAATATTAAACCATAATACAACAAATATCCTTCGATATCAACAGAATATCAAAATACAGGGTTAGTCAGCATCGGTCCATAGTCAGTCAGTATCAGTATCAAGAGAGATCATCAGTGAAAAAGAGAAAGAGAATTAAACCATGATCTATAGCTCCCTCTTATGGCAACTTGTCACATAATTAACCAACCAGAACACAGTATAATACATTACAGTATTTTTCCTTAAAGCTACAAATGTATATATTTGTAGTTTATATATTGTCAACTCAACTACATTATTTGCATATACATAACACCCTGTATGTGGTACTCCTAGTTCTCACTTCCAAAAGTAAGACAGTTAAAAGAGTTTTATTTTACTTGAGGAACTTGGGAGACCATAATATCGAGTTTTTGTTTCAAAATGATTATCCAGATTTCTCTCTCACACTGTGAATAGCACATCCATCATCAACCTCTGTCCAATTAGTATCATGCAAAAAGCAAACAAATAAATAAAAGGCATTTTCAGTTGTTTTAATTCTCTAATCCATGCACCAAATTCCCTCATCTATATATCTCTCATTGACATTTTGTACTTTGCCTCTAAAATCAGAATAATTAAGAAACTTGCCTAGAAAGCTATATTCAGTTTGAGAATTTACTGATATTAGGGTTCCGATCCCCTTAAAGCTGATATTCCTCACTATTTCTCCTGTGAATTAATTGATAGTGAAGTTTTACTTTGGAAGTCCAGCCTGATGATGGATTTCCCAAAAGAAGTTTTGTTATAATACTGAAAGCCAACACTGTGGGGAATGAGCACAGTTTATGGAACTATGTTGAGGAACTGACAAAAAGATAAATCTGTCATTGATGGTCCATTGCAGTGATGGCTAACCTTTTTGGTACCAAGTGCCCAAAGCATGCACATGCACGCACCCCCAAAATGCAATGCATGTGCATCCCCCATGCATGCATGTGTGGCCCCATGTATGTGCCCCTTCTCCACACACATACTCCTGCCACGTATGCATGGCAGAGACCCAAAGACCAGCTGGCTGGCAGGAGGTGCACATGCATGTGTGGCAGAGCTGAGCTGAGGCAACGACTCACATGCCCACAGAGAGGGCTCTGCATGTCACTTCTGGCATGCATGCCATAGATTTGCCATCACAGGTCCATTGTCTCTGTTGAGTACCCTTTGCTGAAACCAGATAAATCCATGACTAAATGACTGAAGAGACAAACAGGATTTGATTCAGCAACAGTAATACTACTAGAACACTTGAGCTCTAGCAATTGGCTCAATTTATCTGTTGCTGCTGTTTTAGATAGAAGTCAGCTAACAGTAGAAGCATCTTATGTAAACATTAAATAGCACTTCAGACCAGTTAATTCTTCATCTAAATCCTAATCTTTCATCTAACACCTAAAGCCTCCTTATCAAATTTACTATGTTTTTGACAAATACATTTTTACCAATTCTTCTTAGATGCAACCTGTCTTATGCCAGCATTCTATCATACAGATAATTCAGATAACATTCCTGGAAACTAAATATCTCTCATAAATTCTATTCATATAGATGGTCATTAGACTATAGTTTGTGTCCTTCCTCCTTCTTTCCTTCCTTCCTCCCTCCTGCCCCTTTTCTTCTGTCAATTAAAAAGTTTAATGAGAAGGTATCTAAATTCACCTGAGTCCTTTGTTCTTTGTTCCCATGCAGTTTCATGACTAATAGGAATCAAACAAGTATAAGTGCACAATCGTGCCTACCGTCCCTGTCCTCTTGTCCCCAATTATTAGTTCCTATTTCTTGTATTTAAACTTAGGTTTATTCTTGTTTCTGTTGTATTGTAAGCTTTTAACAAATAAATGAAATAAATAAATAAATAAAGTATATTATTAAAGAGGATACTTCTAGAAATAGATTCCAGTTTTTCTAGAACATTATACTTTCAAAAATATCTTTGAAATATGTTCAGATTGTTATTTATTATACATAGATGATAGAAGATAGATAGATAGATAGATAGATAGATAGATAGATAGATAGATAGATAGATAGATAGATGGATGGATGGATGGATGGATGGATGGATGGATGGATGGATGGATGGATGGATGGATGGATGGATAGATAGATCTAGATGATAGACAGACATTTAGATAGGCAGACAGGTGAACAGATGAACAGAACTGCTATGTGTGGGGGTCTGCAGGCATTGTTTATCACTGTTCAGTTTTCTCTCTAATAATTGGCTGTATCTCAGGTTTCCTGCAGATATTGTCATCTTGAAAGTGGGCGATCCATATGAAAACATCCTGAGAATAAGACAGGAAAACAGAAGCTTCTTTCATGAAGGGAAAATGTTTTTGGAATCTTGATGACAGATCAATGGTGTTACATTTATGCAATCAGTTAGATGACAGCCTAAATCTTGCTAAAAATATACTAGGTTAAAACCAGAGTGTTTCAATTTATTTCCTTAGCCTTATTCACATATGTTTCTTATAAAGTATCCATGGATATGCCTGGATAGAAGGTAGATAAGAGTAATGTGATGGCCATTGTCTCATCTGAAGCTATATGTAAAGCTTAAATGTTTTCCAAAATACAAACCTGCCCTCTATGTACACATGCAAACAATCATATCCCTGCCTATGAGGGATGGAAACAAGTGAGTCTACAGATGTTCTTGAAGAGCAATTTCAGCAGCCCTCATAACTGGCTATGCTGGAGATGTAGCTCCGCAATTATTAAAGGATCAGAGCTTCTCTATCTTCCCTGTATTTGATATTTGAACAGTTTGCTTGTTAATATTCCATACTCAGAGATTTTTTTCACACAGGTTTGATTGTAATGAGCCTCCGAGAAGGTTGTACATCAGTAACCTCACTGCAAAATATTTGATAATTTTCTCAAGAACTGCAGAGCTCTCCAAAGCACAGGCTAACAGCTGTAGCCTTGAGGTGTGTTATGGTAAATTCAATATGCCATATGTCTTTTCTTTTTTTAGATAATCTGTTGCTATTTGAGCACTGGGGTACTACAGTTCCCTCTGTGTTTTTTTTAAATCATTGTTCATGATATCTCACCTGACCTGAACTTTAACTTCCAACCAGTCTCCTGACCTGAATCTCAAGATTCTAAAGTTTACTATTGGTGCATTGGTTTTAGGAAAAGTTGAAATATTCATACTATTCCAGTCTGAAATTCTGTAGCAGATTTTTTGGCATTATTGAATTTTCTTGTAAGAATGGTGTGGTGGCCTAGTGATGAAGATACTCACTTCCTACTTGGAAGGTAGAGAGTTCAATCCTGCATAGTGGGAGATTTTCTTTCTCAGGATACAAATTAAAAAAAATATTTGCTGCAATCTTTGCATAGGTGCCAAGAAGGGCATCCAGCCAGTAAACGCTCAGCTCCATTCAGTTGCCCTGTCCCTACCCTAAGTAGGGACTAGAGGGTCATAAAAAACATTGAATTCTCTCATAGAGTAAATGCACAGTGTAACTCCAAATTTTACCCCACATTGTCTCAAGAGAGCTTTTTCAAAAGGCAACTGGACTGGGTTTTTGGGTTTTTTTTTTTTGCAGAAGCAGCTTCATGATGAGAAGTAAAACATCTTCCTCAAAGAAAAAAAAGTCTAGTTGCCTTTTGAAAAAGCATCTTTGAGACAACTATTACCTGAATGACAGAGAATCTTCCCATACAGCTACCCCAAATTGCTTAAAAGAACCCCTGGGGTAGAGAATGGTATCTGCTATAAACAGTCTATATTGTTCTTATTCTTATTATTACTTGTGCACTCAACCTATATCTCTTTACTAGCGGTGGGATTCAATTTTTTTAACAACCAGTTCTGTGGGCATGGCTTAGTTGGTGGGCATGGTTTGGTGGTCATGTGACTGGCTGGGCATGGCCAATTCAACATCATTCACATAAAGGCACGCATTTCCTCACCTGGCCTCTCATGACTGTGGGGATGCTGCAACAGTCATAAGTGTGAAAAACGGTCAAAAGTCACTTTTTTCAGTGCCATTGTAACTTTGAGTGGTCACTCCACACAAGCAAAGGAGGAAAAAATACTCCAGAGAAGTTCCAGAGACAGGAAGTCTAGTCCTGCCAAGAATGTAATAAGAGTTAATGGAGAGGCAGTTTCTGTAAGCAACACCAGAATGTTTCCTTCTTGCCCTCTTTACAGGATTAGGCCAGTATAACAACCAGTTCTCTGAACTGCTTGGAATGTTAACAACCGGTTCTGGAGAATAGGTGTGAACCTGTAGAATCCCACCCTTACTCTTTACTCAGAATTAAGCTTAATTTTAGAAGGGGGCTTCTTATCAAGTAGCTCACTCTTTCTCAATTATGATATTTTCTTGCTGTGTTGAATTCTTGTCACATAGACAGCAACATTCTGGGAATTAGTTCACATCCAGAAGAAAGCCAGGTTTCACTGGAATGTCCAATAGAGGATTGAAATATAGGGGAAGGAAAGTACATTTCCCCTAAAAGTACATTTTCACTTCCCCACAGTTCTCTAACTTTGCAGTCTTTTCATGTATCTCAGATAATTATTTTCTATTTTTCTTTTTAACATGAACTCAGAGGAGGTAGAACTCAAATCTGGGACAGCACCTGCCTGTTTACTCTGGGCTATTGCCCCTCTCCATCACTAAACATCAAAGCATAAAGCAATAATGAGAGCATAAGCGGAACTAGAGAAATATCATCACAGAGAAAGATGGTTGCATCACTTTATCCCTTTGAGACCACACAATGCCAACAACAACAACAAAATGCTTTGTGTTAATCTCCCAACCTCATTCAGTTTCATTAGGATAATTATCATCAGCTCTGGAGCATTCATGCTTATTTGGGTTCATAGAGACCCTGGCAGATTTGCCTTAATTGGAATGCTTTTTGCAACCACTACAAACTTTAAGTGGAATGTCAGAGAAGAAAACATAACGATAAGTGCCTTGTATCTTTTGCTGCACAAGTCTTCGGGGTTTTAAATTGTCACTTAGCTTGATTTTTATCTACATTGCACTGCCATCTACCTACATAATGTCTGTAAGAGTGGCTTCAGAAATGTGAGTTGCATTGGTACAAAGACACATTTGGGCCAAGGAACTATCTTGCCATTGTTTCATTAAGGCTAATCTTGACACAAGCCAATTTTCATCAACAAACTTGGAATGCCAAGTTAATAAAAGGATTGCAGTTGGAAAGATCTTTTCTTTTCTCTCCATTTAAATATCATTTCAAGAATGTTAATGGTTTTCAATGAATTATCAGCTGGGTTCTGCCAGTCACTTATTTGTCTCCTCTTAGAACGCATTTGTTACTTTTGCAAATGAGGAGCGTGATTCCAAAGCATAAATGCTAGCAATACAATTGGTCTTACTATGACAGTTCTGTTTCCAACATCACTGACTAAGTTGCCATAATAGTGAAAAGAAATGTGAGTTTCCAAAAGGAGGAGAAATACATCAAACAGATTTAATTAAATTAAACAGAATCAAATTACTAAAATTAAACTAAATTAAATTAAACAGCTCTTTTTGGCACATAAAGAGTTGGGGAAGGAGCTAATGTACAATGTTCCTTCTGTAATAAGAACATAAGCAATATCCTAGATCAAGCTCTTGGCCCATGTAAGCCAGCAGGCTGCCAACAAAGAAATCTACTACTCTTCCAGCAGATACCTTCAGAGCTAATTGCAGTGAAAGAAGCCAATAGTCATTCATCATTATGACTTCTATAGATTCAACCAACCTTTCTTTGAAGCCAGTCAAGCTGGTAGACAAAACCACATCTTCTGCTAAGGTTCCCTTCATTCTAGAACAAGGTAAATCTGCTATGTGTTTTGTTTTCCTTTTTCATCAGAATTTCTTCTTGTAGTCTATTCTGATGAATGAATGAATGAAATAGCAGACATTAGACCTGTCTTGTTTTTGAGTGAACATTCCCATAAGATGTGGTGCTTTGAAGTTGGGTTGGGTTCAAAGAATGACTGGCTTAGTTCTAGTCCACTATATTTTAACACACTTGAGATCCAGCAAATAGATGCATAAACATAGGCTATCACTGCCTATGGTACTTCTTAAACTCCTTATCTGATAGTTAATTCCAAAATTTCATTATACATTGTGCAAAAAATAAATTCCTTTTGTTATCCAGAATTCCAGGATTCAGTTTCAAAATTTCAAACAAATTTAATATGTATTTACTAAAATGTATAGATCTTCTCAATCATATTCTTAATCGTAACTATAGGCAACTTATGAAATATAAACAATTAAGTTTACAAAATAAACCAAAAAGCAGGAGCAAATAATAGTACTAAATAGGATTATGTGGAGGACTTCAAGGGGAATGCTGTGGTAGCTTTGGCCACAGAGAGCACCTGATTCCAAGGTCCCACAAGATGGCATTACTTTACTGATAGTACATGTAGCAAGCCAACTCCATCAGATGGATAAGCAGATGGATAAAAGAGAGAGAGAGAGAGAGAGAGTTAGCTCCATGTATTCTCACTTCTTTCCTAGACTTTTGGAATTTCTGTCTAATCTCTGCTTGGAAAATCATCATCTTCTTCTTCACCATCATTGTCATCACCATCATCATAAGATATTATAATCATGCATGAAAATGGAACAGTTGAAGAATTTTTCAGTAGCAAAGTTGCCCAAACAGATTTTGCAATCTGGAAAAATTATCTAAGTCCTTTTATTGAAATACATCTTTCCTGAGCTTTCTAACTATCAAAACTGAAAGTTAAGCTTTAAATATTCTGAATGCAACCATGTTCTACCATTATGATCTGAAGAACCTGACTCTACAATACAAGCATGACTTGTCAACATGAATAATGTAGATGTTTCTTTGATCTGTCTCTCATCTGGTTCATCTTCTCTTCTCAGAATTGTTTTGCAGATTGATATTGTAAAGCAGAACAGCTCTGTAATCCATAAATTCGAAATCATTGAAGGAGAATTTAACTGATACAAAAGCAAAGATGAAATGGCTTTATTATAGTTGCCTCACTTGGAATGGCAATTTTGAAAGAAAATAAAGGAATCAAAAAAACAAGTCTGATTGTGTGTCTGGAAAATTCCATTCAAATGTAAAGAAATTTTATAAGCAGCTTGCAAAGCATACCTTTCGGGGACTGCACAAAGAAAGTTATTAACAATGCCATTTCTGATGGGCTATTGCAAAATTGAACAATTAATAGTTAATATTCTCTTTGCCAAATGCAGTCATGGATTGCCAATCTTAATTTCAAGCCCAGATGATTCTAGTACTATAACAGAGAATGTAATGCATTTAATTTGTTTATATTTTAACTGCTCAATGTTTTCCTTACCAGATTAGTGGAAATTATTTTTGCATCATGTCTGTTGGCAACAACGTTTATTAAGTTCTTTTTCACATTTGTCTTGGCTAGGAAACCTTTTCTTTATCACGACACAGTGCACATCAATCCACCACTAGAAGAAAGTGTTCATTTTATGTGATAATGGTACAAACTGCTCAAGTGATCTGTTGCTTGACCAACATCCTTTTGGACCACTTTCTACTAAATTCTACATGAACTTTAATCAATCTCAAAGTTAGATAGCAAGAATTTCTCATTTTCTTACTCCTCCATTTCCTGGAGCTCAGCTATTGTTCCAACTTGAGATCAGGCCATTCCACAGGGCATTTTCTAAAGAAACACAATGGCTACTTTTAAATAATTTGTGCAATTGTAAATTGAGCTATTTAAGCTTTTAAATCTATTGTCTGAATCTGTGAAAAGGTGGTTGATTCAAGGTATATTGAAGGTGACCAAGATATTTTTTTTTATTTTCTTCCAATTGATTGAAAAAATAATCCAGTGTAATATTATGCAATGATTTATTTATTACATTTCTAATTTTATTACCTAAGAGAGTTTGGGAGGTTTACAAATAAAAACCATAAAAAGAGACATAGTTAGAAATATTTAAAATGTTAAGAATTATAAAAAATTTAAAAAGTGGAGGAAGTGTCCTTAAATTACCAAATACCTCCAGGCTTGCAGTTGGCAGGGCTAGATCTTGATGGTCTTCCAGAAGGCCAGAAGAATGGAGACTTAACCCACTTCTGAGAACCAGTTTTCCATAGGGTGGGGAATATTCAGAAAGGGCTCTTTTCCTAGACCCTATCACTCAAAAAGCTTTAAACAGCAGAATTTGCAACATAACTTCTGGGTTTGAACAGGCAGTATGGCTAGATGAAATAGGGACAAGACAGATAACCTGGATCCATGTTGTAAAGAGCTTTAAAGATAATAACCAACACCTTGAATTAGACTCAGAATCAAACTGGCACCCATTTAAGTTATGTAGTAGTGGTGTTCCACACATAGCCCTGGGGCACTCAAAACTTTTTGTTCTACAGCTTCCAGATATTCTTCAAGGGTAGCCCTAGGTAGAGTGCATTGCAGTAGTCCATAAGAAACATGTCCAGGATATGACTGATGAAAAGAATGACTCTCAATTCATGAAGGGGTGCAACTGATGACAACACAAAGAGGAGAAAAGGCCATCCTAGCCACAACTGTCATGAATCCAGAAGGATACTCCCAAAACTACATAGGAGGAAGGAAGTGAACCAAAACAAAACCATGCCTCCCATCCCATTTCCCAAAGCCAACCCAAAAACATACCATGGTTCATGATATCAAAGGCTACCAAGAGGTCAAGAAAATCCAGGATTGATGGAAGGATTGATTCCTAATAAAAGGCAATAGCTACTTTTAAACATATTTGTATAACCTTTCACTAGCCAACAAAGTAGTGCCCAACCCACTTGTCCCCTCTTTTCAACTTTAACTCAAGAAAGAGGATCCCCAATCATCTATATATTCACTCACACATACCCAACTTCACATTCAGCTGTCACTTGTCACTGCTTATCATTTGCCACTCCCTCATTATTCTACCTCCCAATGCTGGTGCCTGCTTCAGCCTGTTCAGGCTGTATTGGTGTGACACCCTACTTGTGTACCATATAACTGTTCCATCTGGCTGACACTCTGCTCATACATCCATGGCAGAGCCCTGTAAATCTCAGGAAGCTGAGCAAAGTAGGGAGCTGAGCAAGGTCAAAAGACTAGGGAACCTCCAAATGAGGGGATGCTGAACCTAGGGAATCCCCACAACAAACAATTCAATAGCCACAAAATAAAAAACTCAATGGAAGCCACGCATCTGTTCCCATTGGCCATCTTCTGATAAAGTATTCTCAAAAACACACTCCACATAATTGGGGAAAGAGAGGAGAAGACAGATTGATTAAATGGATGCAGGTAGCTTGTGAGACAGATTGCAAGTATCTTATCAATTAACATTTATAATGTGTTAAGAATCCATTCTGTTTGTGTTTGCTGAGACCTTTGGAGATAGCCTGATGTAAGTAAGTTTATCTATCTCTTGTACAAGCATCAAGTTAAAAAAATTGTCTTTGGCACAGCAGATTCTTAAAATTTATCTTCCTATACATTCCAATTTTTTGAGGAAGATGGGCAGTTAAGAAATACAAAATATAAATAAAATATAAACAAATATTTCTTTCAATAAAGTCAACCTCTATGAAGCTTATTTTAAGCCAAACATAAATTTAGAACTTATGGGTATGTCCAAACAGCAGAATGGAGAGAGGTTTTGAAGGGATGGAGTTCTAAGCAGGCAGGCAAGAAGGAAAAAAGATTTACAAAAAGAGATGCAGAACAAGAGACATTTGAAGGGTTGAAGAAATAGATACAAGATTAAATATTTGAGACAAATGGAGAATAAAAATCATAAAAATTGTGTATATCCCTATTCTTTTATCCTTTCTCATATACCCATTAGTTCAAATGTAAATTTAAAATAGATTCTTGGCATGAAACATCAATGAAGTTTGACTGGAAAAACCATGAGGAAAAGGAGGCATGTGCATGCACACAGGCATACACACACATGTGCAAAAAGCAGAGTGATGCAGCAATATTGTTTCTTTCTTCTGCACCTTTCTGTTCAAACCAAGGGTGGAAGAAGCAGAAAATAAAAAGGCAAGGCAAGGCAAGGCAAAATGAAACCTATTTAGATGTGCAAATTTGTGATGCCTTATATGTCTACTTTGAATGCTACTTTTTTCCTGCCACGCAGCACTTTCCATTACCAAGACATTCCTCTTTCACTACAGTCAGAGCAGAAACAAGCTGAATATGTGCTCAGGAAAAATGTTGCCTTTTTTTTCCTTTCCAAGAATAGAAATTAACCAGAGTAACAGCTGATAGCAATGGGACAACCTAGGAGATCCAGAATACATTCTGTGCCTATGTGTTTTATTTTTTCATATCTTACTCACTGCCATTGCCAGCCCCCCAAAGATTCACCATGCGAAGGAAGTTCAAAATTTTCAAGTTGATGGGTGAACAATTGTGATACAAGCCTTTTGAATATATATATATAATAATGATGTACACAAGAGTGAGATGGGAATTGTGTTGCACTATTCTTTCATCATTTTGCTGATTTTGATGTTCTGCATCTCCAAACCCATGGAAGTAAGTTTAGAAATCAGAAATGTTGCAATCATTATATCAGCCAGTTTTTCCAATCAGGTACTGTCCATTCTGAGTTCCCTAGCTCTCTATAATGCACAGATCACAGTCAGCAAAAAAGAAAAATAGTAAAGATAAAATACAAAAATTCCCTTGATCTGCGTTCAAGCCCTCAGTGACCAAATGGATTTATTTGTATAACTTTATTTGTCACATCAGGAAGTGATTTGCCACTGTGTTTTCTTGGATGGCTTTTAGAATTTCCTGTTTACTGTGTGGTTCTGGATTTATTCATGATTACCCTCCCAAATGGTAATCAGTTCCAATCTTGCTTAAATATTTTTTTCAGATCAGCCAAAGTTGGTGTAATAAAAAAGAAAGAAATAGTGCAAAAGTGTATTCTTAACCTTGGTGGGAATCCAGTTGTAGTGTTGTCAGAAAGGCTCTGTGGCTTCCATGTATTTTATGCTTGCTTAGGTTTAGTTGTCAGAAGAACCCAATTTTGTTAGAAGAGATGCAGTCTGGTTCTTCCATGCACTAATAACTTTTTAAGTATGTAATGCAAGCTGGTTATAAAAGACTCATCAAAAGAACAGTGGAATGACAACCAATTAGTTAATATAGATGGGGCAGAGAAAATTTGAATAGATTTAAAGGGATAAAACAACTTCATGGGAAAAGGTAGGTTGAAGTCTTATCTGCTGGTACTGCTGCTCTGGGATCCAAGCAACTGAAGGAATATCAGGTTACTAATTTCTCTTTCTCTTTGCTCAGTCAACTTTTCATAACATCATAATGCTGTTGTTTATCTAATCAGCACAATTTATTATGAATTATATGAACTGCACCTCATTTTCAGCATATTCATTGCCTGATCATATCTTGGAATTTGTCTCATTACTACAGGCACTACCATCAGCTAGGTCAAATCTCCAATAAACAAGCCAAGACTTGAGTGGATCAGCGATAAGCCTTAGACCTCGTATCACTATTTGCCATGCAGCACTTTCTATATAAGCTGATTTCAAAGATTCAAAAAAGGTAATTCATGCTTTCCGAGTAGATACCATTCACCATAAATCACAATGTAGCTATCAGTAGACCACTTTCCACTAACCTGATCAGAGGCTATAGCTTGACATTAGATATGTTTGTCTATCCAAATCAAAGTGTCCTCAGTACTATCTTCAAATTCATCATTTCATTTAAGATTATTGAACTGCTTTCTATTTGCAGTAGTAAGGTTATGGCTATATTTCTTACTTATTGTTGTTGAAACTATTGCAAAAATTAATGTTGGCTAGTTTATAGCACTGGGTAGAAGTTAGAGCAAAGTCTTCAAAAGGAACAGTTCACAACTGAATGTTCTTCCCAGTGAGCAAATCATACAGGGTGCTTTTCAGAGATACCAATATTTGTCTTATTTCAAAATGAAATATATACTTTTCTGAAAAAAATTCCATTCCCAACTAATTTTGAGGAAGAAGGACTGAGAAAGAACTTATTAAAGAGTAAAGATGAATTAATTCTGCATAAGTATCAAGTAGAAATGACTGAATTTTCTCAGATGACATTTTCTTTTTTCCTCAATCCCTTCCCCCCCATCCCTGGAAACTAAGGGCAGTTTGCATATTTGCTTCAACTATTCTTCAACTATTCTCTACTGGGCCTGGATTCATTAGGAAAGTAACTGAAAATAGAACCTTTAATATTCTTACATAAATCTATGGTGTGACCAGATTTGGAGCATTGTTGCTCTCCTGATCCCCGTCCTTTAGAAAAAATATTCTGGTCATGGCATTTTAAGAAGCCAGAAAAAATGAGAAAATGTATTATAAACAACTGCTTTATAAAAACTCCTTAGCTTCAAATATGTGACACACAAAGGTCTGTAAAATCACATGTCACTTATTTCAAATCATGTGTTCTATCGTATCTCAAGACCTAAAATGGACAACATTAAAAATGTCATTAAAAAAGCACAACAAATAATGTTCTTTCTGTGCCAACTCAGAAAGCTCAAACTGCCCAAGGAGATTCATTCACTCAAACTGCCCAAGGAGATTCATTCACTCACTCATTCATTCATTCATTCATTCATTCATTCATTCATGTGTGGCATGAATGACATGTGTATGTTTTTCTTTCACAAGCACACAATGTGAGAGGACTTGAAGCCATCCACTAAAATTAAATGCAAAGAGATTGAGAATCATTACAAAGAAATCCTTTTATATGTGTAGTTCACAATTAAATTGTCAGCAGTTGTAATAATAGCAGTCATTTAAAAAGTGACAGGATTATACTATCAAATGCAAAATAGAGTGGTTGTGTTCACTGATATATTGATGGCTGTTTTCTCCACAGGCAAGGCATTTTAAATACTTGGTTTAGAAGCTCCCCAGATCAATCCAGTTAGCTAAAATATGATACAAAACACCCATGATATTTTTCACCTTGTTCCTTATGATGTTCCCTATGGAATGAGACACTATGATGCCCATCCAATGCACTTTCAATCCGTGCCTATTTGGGATGGTCTCAAATTGCATTACCACTCCTGCTATTAATGAGGTATTTTTTTCTCTCTCTTCTCTCCTGTCAACTTCTAATGGGATGAACAATTTTGAGAGGTCACATGCAGGTAACTTATTTAGTGGAAAAATAATAACTATCTAATACACGGGAGTTCGACCAAAACTGAGAAGTACTGGTGTTAGATAGATTTTTCTCCATGATGATCTGTCTCCAGCTTGATCCAACAGCATAATTAGATCGCTACTGTAATTGAGCTCATCCATTTTGCTGGATGCTGTGATGGGTCAAAGGAAATTGAAATTGAAGAAGGTCATCCTCTTCTTCAATTTCCTTTGACCTTTTATAGCATTAGAGTCTTCCCCAGAGAGTTAATTTTTTTCACATAATGTATCAAAAGTAGGATAATCTAAAGGCCCTGTCACACTGCCCAATGGATGCAAAACGGACACAACGGACGAGCAAAATGTTCCATCCGTTGTTATCCGGCTCTCAGAGGGGCAAAAATTTGCATAACCGGAAGCGGATAACACGGACAGGGGAGGACGCAGGGCGGGATGGAAAGCGGATGCGGACGAAGCCTAAGTGGAGTGAAGCAAATGGGAGTGGATGGCACATCCGCAGGGCTTCCGGGGGACCTCAGCAAAGCGGATCCGGAACGGATGCACAGCGGATGAAGCGTATGCACAGTGGAGTCAACAGAATGCACAGCGGAAGCCTAGTGGATACGAGCGTTAATTTGCGCATGCGGGAGGATGCATTGCATTCAGCCCCGTGGATATAACGGAAGCAGCTCGGAAGCAGGTACACATTCAGAGGAAAGACCTGCTTCCAGACGACATCCACTGCCTTGCCTGTCCTGCCTGCATGTCTGCCTGGCAAGAGCCTTGCTGGCCAGCCTTGCTCTGCCAGTCTTGCTGCCAGCCTTGCTGTCTGCCTGCCAGCCTTGCTGCCAGCCTCCCTGCAGCCTTGCTGTCTCGCCAGCCTTGCTGCAGCCAGTCTGCCTGCTAGCCTTGGGCCTGCCTGCCTGCCACCCTTGGTTCATGCCTCCCTGCCAGCCTTGGTGCCTGCCTGCCTCCAGCCTTCCTGCAGCCTTGGTGCCTCGCCTCCCTGCCAGCCTTCTGCCAGCCTTTGGCGTGCCAGCCTTCCTAGCAAAGCCTTGGTGCATGCCTGCCTGCCAGCCTGCCTGCCAGGCTTAGGTGCCTGTCTGCCTGGCCAGCCTTGGTGCCTGCCTGCCTGCCAGCCTTCCTGCCAGCCTTGGTGTCTGCCTCCCTGCCAGCCTTCCTGCCAGCCTTGGTTCCTGCCAGTCCTCCCTGCCAGCCAGCAACCCACAACCATGGGGAAGCACAGCAAGGCTCAGCCATTACTGCAGCCCTGTTGCAAGAGGGACAGAGGGCTTACCATCCCGCCCCCTGGCCCCACTCTGGTTCTGCTGGGCTTCTGCAGCACGGGCGTCGCTCTTTCTGGGCGCTGGGGCTTCTGCTGGTTCTGCTTCTGGCTGGAGAGCTGAGTGACCAAGACTCCAGCACTCAGCCAGCTCCACAGCACCTGGCACCCTTCACCCCTGAGACTGAGCACCAAAGAGGAGTCCAGAGACTCATTTTTGTCTTATAGGCTTGTTGTTAATAAAGTCTATTTTTTGAGTTCACACACTTGCTTCATTTCTTTTTTTTAATAAAAGTCTTGGTGGAAACTTTTGAAGAAATGGTTTAAGCCTTGCATGCTTGTGGGATGGGTTAAAGAGCAGTGGGATGGGTTAAGATAGCAGTGGATATGATAAACCTCCCAGTGCAAGCATAGTGGGACTGCTATGGTCCCCACCCTCCAGGGTGCCACACCTAACGCCTTTATTATCAATAATAATGTAATAATTATCCACACAATGTCAACATAAACACAAAACTCTTTCTTATTATTAAAACGCCCTCGTTCATTGTAGGCCACCAAACATACATGGCCCAATCTCAATCCGTGTGATGAGACAGGGCTGAAGAAGCATCCATTAAGCATCTACCATCCTGTCTTGCCCACTCCCTGCCCAGCTGGGGAGTTGTGCAGCAGTGTTTCAGGAGGTTGTGCTGCTTCTTCCCTTCACGTGAGGCTCTGTTGGGGCCTTGCACATCCTCAGTGTCTATCAGGTTCCCCTTGCTCCATTCGCCCAGGCTCCATGTCCCCATTGCCTTGTTGCGAGGTCCATGAGCCTGTTCTTGCTAGACCGGGTAGTGGGTGCACATGAGATTTGTGCAGGATGCAGCAAGCTTCCACGATCTCCCTCACGGTCTCTGGGCGATGCTGCATGGTGGTGAGAAGTACCTGGAACCTGTGTTGGCCAGGATGCCAAAGGCGTTCTCCACACCCTCCTTGCCCTGGACAGCCTGTAGTTGAAGATCCTCTCTTCACGGGTTGAGGAGTCTGGAAGTGTAGAGCTTCATGAGGTAGGTTTCATGGGAGAAGGCCGTCATTCCCCCATGATGAAGTAGGGCACATATTGTGTGTCATTGGGCAGGGATTCTGAGATCTGGGAAGCCCACGATGGAGGTTGCGTTCCAGCTCCTCCTTGAGGTGACTGGCATTGGTAATACACTGGGCATCTGAAGATAAGCCGTTGCCATGAAGCATGATGACATGAACTTGGTCCTCAGCATCGACCATGCAGAAGAGGATGATGCTGAAGAAGCCCTTTGTAGTTGAAATAAGTGGACCACCGACTTGCTGGAGCTTGCAGGCACGTGCTCCCCATCTATGGCTCCAACGGTGTGATGGGAAGTTCCACCTTCTGATACCCACTGCTCTGCAACTTTCTTCCATCCTTCTTTCAGTGGAGGGGGCACTGGGAGAACTCCTCCTTTGTATCTTCGATGATGGCCTGCCACCACTTCTCTGACCACATGCTGATGGTGTTGTGTGGACCCTCCAGCTGTACTGCTGGCTCCTGTAGGTGGTCCCGGAGGCCAGGTGGTGCAGAGTCAATGCCACCTTGAGCCCAGGTTCCAGGCTGGCGCCAGAAGTTGGTGTTTGCCTTGGTCAACCTGGGTGTCAGGCGCTGCACAAGTTCGTCAAACATGGCTGGAGCCATCCTCATGAAGTTCTGGAATGCCCGAGTGTCTTCGCTCCTGAGCTCCCACCATCAGCTTGTTGTACAGGTCTGTCCTCTGCTCTTCTGGTGAACCATCTTCGTACCCAGATGCTTCTTGGCCGCCCCTTTTTCTTCCCGTAGTAAGAATTTCACAGGAGGCCTGTTAGATGGCTTCGCACTGTTGCAGAAAGGATGGTGACGGCAAAAGGACTGTGTTACGATACACGGTGGACATAGACTGGATGCTATGGAAGAGGAAGAGGCAGATGAAGGCTGCAGAGGTCGCACCACAGGCTGCTGCTCTGAAAGTGAGATCCAGATGTGTTGCTCCCCCTTTTATAGGCAGTATAGAGTGTCCTTTGCATCCTCTTGATCCTTAGCATCCCCTAAGGCATTCCTGTAGACATCCTTAATATCCGAGATAGGTCCCCTCTGCGAACATTTTTTCCGTTTTAAAACACTTTGGTTTCCATGGCTGCATCCGCTAGGCATCCATTCTGCATCCATTCCGCGTCCGTTCCGCTTCCTCCCCTGTGTCCGAGCGGATGCGATGGATGCCGTAGCGATATAGCGGATGTGTCACGGATGCAGAACGGCATGCATAGCAAGATGCGTAGCGGATGCAGAATGGACGAATTGGATACATTTTCTGCGCAAAAGTTTTGAGCAGCTCAAAAATTTCTAGCGGATGAAACGTCAATAAACGATGCTGGGACAGATAGAGAGGAAGCAAAATGGAGGCAGTGAGTACATCGCGTTAACCAATGGATGGCAAGCTTTTTTGTCCGTTTTACATCCTCTTTGCATCCGTTTGTGCAGTGTGACAGGGGCTTAAGCCAGAGGTCTCCAAACTTGGCAACTTAAAGACTTGTGGACTTCAGCTACCAGAATTCTGGGAGTTGAAGTCCACAAGTCTTAAAGTTGCCAGGCTTGGGGACCTCTGATCTAAGCCTAGTCTCTTAAACCTTGAATCACGGCAATATTTATTGTTAAAGATGTATTTATTTATTATTAAAGATGTATTTATTTATTTCAATTTATTTCATGACTAATGAAATTCAGATCCTTCATTCCATACTTTTATGGCTTCTTACAGCAAAACTATTTTAGTGAATTAATGAATCCTTTTAAAAAACCTTTCAGTTCACTAACTTAGCACTTTCCTAGCACATAGTTAGTTTCTAACACGTGTCTGTAGGAAATGCCATTCTAAGAAGTACAGAGAATGGGATCAACCTGACATGCTTTTCCCCACTCCTGCCTGTCTCCATCACTTTCAACAGTCACAATGAACTATTAGACAGTCTCCTTCAGATGCTAACAGGCATCAGATGCCAGACTAGACACAATGGACTACTTACCTCCCAAACCTCTAAAAGAATTAACAGGTTTAAAGCTTGCTGTTTTGTGACAGCTAATAACGGCCTGATAGTTTACACTAGAACTCATACTATTTTAAGCATTAATAAAGGCATATTTGCTTAAAAAACCATTTATACACTCACCAAAAAGTCATTATCATCATAATTTGATATTCATCTTTTTCATTTTAACTTTTCAAGAAGTACTTCCTATTAAGCAATCATGTGTTGTGCAGCAATTATTTCTAATCTCTGAAATTATACTTCAGGTTAGAAAAATCACCAAAGGTACGTAGGCAGTTGGCAGTGTTGGTGCTGATGATAGACAGAGTTTAGGAATGTGGGGTAAAGAACGTGGGGTTGAGCTTAGTAAAGCTGCACCCAATTTGCTTTTTGGCTTCTGTAATACTATGCTGGAGTTTTAAGGAGATTCCATGAAATCATAGCATTAAGTCAGAACTCGCACATTGAATCTTTAAATCCTTTGATTCAAAAACAATTCAGAAAAATCAGTGGGCTTTCTGATTTTTAGCGTTAACATTATTGCAGTGCTTCTTTCATGTGTTCACAAAGCAATGGTCCAATCTGTGGGCTTTTTGATGTTGACATACCAATAAGACAGTACATTTTATCACTACACAAAACTTGACTTTCTGAATGTTAACTGAATATACTGTGCATATTCAGTGGTGGGATTAAATTTTTTTCACTACCAGTTCTGTGGGCGTGGCTTGGTGGGTATGGCAAGGGAAGGATAATGCAAAATCTCCAGTCAGAGGTGGTATTTGCTGGTTCTCTGAACTACTCAACATTTCCGCTACCAATTCTCCAGAACTGATCAGAACCTGCTGAATACCACCTCTGATGCAGATTCAATTGAGGAGAGAGAAAGACAAACCTGGGCTAATTACCTCCCTTACTTAAATCATTTTTTCTTGTGTGCCTTGCCTTGCCCCAAATCCATTCCCTTTTATCATTATCCTTCCTTAATTGTTTAATCCTATAATACAGCTCCAATTGATCCCAATCATTCTGCAGTTCTCACAATCTGTCATTTCCCTGCCATTCTCTCTTCACCCTCCATTTCTATTCAGTTTTCTCTACCCCATTCCACTCTATTTTAAGAAAACATTCCTCTATTTAATTCCATTCTGTGTCTCTTCCAGTGAATGCTGTGTCCAGTTCCAGTTTCAACAATGCAAAAAGAATGCTAAACCCTACGTCACACTGCAACAACGGATGGAAAGAGGATGTAAAATGGAGAGAAACACTTGCCATCCGTTGGTTAACGCGATGCAAGATTGGTAACTTCATACTCTGACGATGTTCAGCAGAGGCTGACAAAAGCTTAGTAAGTAAATTATAATTTTAAGTTCTGGGGAGATTGAAGGATGTCTGTTTCTTCTTACATACATACATACATTACAGACATACATACATTAACTCGCCTTAACTCTGACACAACGCGATCTGCTGTGATATAAGTTTTTAAGTTTTTTTTTTTGGAGTTTTTTTTTAAGCTTTGCGGGTACTTACATGGTGTGCTGTTTGCTTCCTTCTGGTATTATCCCACGTCATTGTAGTTTCTGTTAAAGTTGTTAGCAAGCGTTTCAGCAGGAATCTCATCTGCCATCATCAGGCTTCTGTATTGGAGTTAGATCCTGCGTTTCAAAATTTGAGGCTGGTCCATTCTGAGTGGCTAGGAGCCTGGGTTCTTGTGTTCATTACTTGGAGTTTGATTGATTCGGGTTTTCTGGTTTCTTCGTCTGTTTTTAGTGGCTTGATTGGCTGGCAACACCTCTGTTCTTTTGTTGGAGGCTTTCAGTGCCAGCTTGGCTGCAGGTTGGTTGTTTTGTTCTTTTTTGGAAGCCATTGGCTGTCAATACTGCCAGTCAAAGGGGTGCAATAGTTCAGTCTAGTATGTGTCTATCTGCCAGCGCATTGGGTTCTGGTAATTAGTGTTTTTGCTATGAAAAATTTATTCTGTGCTGGAATAGGTGGTGGTATGGATTGGGCGTTTGAGGTAGTGGTTGGTGTGTGGTTTTTCTTTTGGTATATGGTGTGTCCCAGTGTTCATCTGTTCTTTGTAGAATTAGTACATCTAGGCAATTGGTAGTTTGTTTTGTTTATTTCCATTTCTATGGTGAAACTTGATTTTGGGGTGTGTGTGTTTAGGTGTGTTAGGAAATTGTTTTAGGTTATTCTTTTCCATGGGGCTAAATCACAAAATGTGTCATCGGATGTATCTTAGGCCATGATTGGTTTAGTGGGTGCAATTAGCCAAGGCGTCTGGATTCGAATTCTTCCATGAACAGGTTTGCAATGATGGGTGACAGTGGTGATCCCACAGGGGCTCCTTCAATTGCTTGTATCTTTGTCCTTTGTATTATGAAATATGGTTTGTTGTTTAGCCAGTGTTCTGTTAGTTCATGAGGTCTATTAGCTGTTGGTATTTATTTTTGATGATTCAAGAGTTTCTTTTATTGGGACTTGATGTGAATAGTGAAAATAATAAACTTTCTGTGAAACTCTTGAAAAAAAAGAGAAACTCTTGAAAAGCATCAAAAATTAATACCAAACCAGACTAAAGACCTCATGGAAACTACAGAACACTGCCTACACACACACCAACCGCTACTCCAACGCCCAATCCCACCACCACCCAGGCACAGGATAAATTCCGTAGCGAAAACACTAAAATACCGAGAACAAGCGCCTAGCAGATAAGGACACATTAAAGACGAAACTATGCACCCTGACTGGAGTATGACAGCAATGGCTTCCAAAAAAAACAAAAATCAACCAACCTGATCCACAAAAAAAACACCAAGACATAACAGAGACCTAGAGAAGACCAACAGACCTATGGAACAGCTGTCTTGCCCTACATAAGAGGTACTACAGATGAAATCAGTAAGATACTTACACAGGCATCCACGATCAAAGACTGCCTTCAAAACAGACAAAAAAATAGCAGCCATCCTGGAGGAACCCCAAAGACAAAATTGACCTGGAAAAACCAAGGCAAATAACGAAATTCCTGTACATCATGCCGTGGCCACATACATTGGGACAGACCAATTAGAAGAATAAGTTACCCGCCTAGATGAACACAAAAATGCCGTAAAAAAGCTGGAACAAACACTGCAACATAGTCCAACACATGAAAACCGCAGGTCAACAACGATCAACATTCAAGTGGCCCACTAAACCCCTAGTTACTATAGAAAACCCCAGCCACAGAATCATCAGAGAACCATAGAGATTGATAAAAAGATGAAAGCATGAATAGAAGAGATGATTCCACCAGACTGTCAATCATTTGGAAGGCTGCACTCTCAAATAGAAAGATTCCACACCACAAGCCAGGCAAAAACACCTGGGGCACCAAACAACTCCCTCTGATAGCTCAACTCTAACACCCCCAACCAGCACCAGGGTGAAACCCAGCTTGACTAATGAATAGCAGCTTGCTAATGAAGAGCAGGCGTCTTTCACACGGAGTCAAGCTGCACTTGAAAGCCTCCAACACAGAACAGAGTGTTGGCCAGCCAATCAAAGCCACAAAACAGACAGAAGAAACCAGAGAAAACACCATATCAATACAAACTCCAAGTCCCAATGAACACCAACCCAGGCCTCCTAGCCAATAGAAATGACCAGACCTCAAATTTGAAAACCAGGAACTAACTCAATACAGAAGCCTGATGGGATGCAGATGAGATTCTGCTTGAAACGTTGCTACACTTTAACAGAACTACAATGACGTTTTTGGGATTAATACCAGAAGAAGCTAAACAGCACACATGTAAGTACCCGCGACAGCTTAAAAAAACTTATATATATATAATGTTTTCTGAGGTTTTCGCGATATTTGTAGTGGATTCTTTGGTTATTCGGGGTATTTCTCCTGCGTAGATTGGAAAGTATCTAGGCAAACGTTTCGATTGAATCTCATTCATCATCTTCAGTGTTGTTCTTCAGCTCTGTGCTTTCTCAGAGTAATGGTGAGCTTGCAGCTGCTTCTTCCCTTTTAACTGCTAGTGGGGGGTGACTTGATTGGGTGGGGTTTGGCTGTGTTCTGATTGGTAGGGGTTGGCTGTGTTCGGATTGAGCTGGGGGTGTGTTCTGCTTAGTGGGGCCTGGCTGATGCTCAAGGTTAGCTAGTTGTGGGGGATTTGAGCTGGTGAGCTGTGATCTTGTTGTTTGGCTTCGTGTTCTGGTCATGCCACAATCTTCATGGTGTGTGTCAGTGGTGACTTCTTGTATGGTTCAGAGGGGTTTGAGCGTGCGGTAGTGGTGCAGCTGCCCCAGTATGGCTTCGTGGTCGTGGATCGTGTCTCCTCTTCCTGTGTGGGTGTGAGTCTTTTTTCTGCGTGGAAGTGTTGGGGTAGCATCTTGTGTGGCACTTGTGGTGTGGGTCTGGTGTCGTTCTTCATTTTCGGTACTCGTTTATAAATGAGGGCAGGGTTTCCAAATGGTTGGTAGGCGGAGGTATCATCTCGTTTATTCATGCTGTGTGGGCGTTTTCTATCTCTATGCTTCTCTGATTATTCTGTTGTTGAAGTGTTCGGTTTTGACGATGGTTCTGGTATTGTTAAAGTCAACTTTTCATTGTCTTGGCTTTGAGGTGTTGGACCAGGGAAGAGTCAGTTCTTCTTTTTTGATTGAGTTCTTGGTTCTTCAATGCGTGCACTAATCTTCTGTTAGGTTTGTTCCTAGGTATGTGGTGGGGCAGGGCAGTGCCAAGGGATTTTCGTATACTCCTTGGTTTTCAAACTTCGATTTGTTTTTAGGGTTTCTCTAGGATGTGGATATTTTTCTGTTTGTGCAGAATGCTGTTTATTTTGTGTTTTGGAGGATCTGCTGATTTTGTCTGGTAGTGCTTTTTATATATGGGAGAGGGCTTTGCCCATTCTCTTGTTTCTCGTTCTTGGCTTTTGGTTGGGGTTTTTTTTTGGATTAGGTGGTTAATTCTTCTTTTTTGGGATCATTGGGCGGTAAGTACATAGTGAGAGTGTGTATGTTCGGTTTTTAAGTTTCATTGGCTAAGCATTTTGTTTCTGGAGTGAGTGTCTTGGCTACGGGAATGGATCTGTGCGGTGGTGTGACGGTGGTGTGAGAGTGCATGTAGATAGCGGTTCTGTATGTGTTTTCTTGCCGTAGGATGGTGTGTCCAATCTAGAAGCCATAGAGATTAGAAAAACGCCACACAGCATGGAATAAACGAGATTGATACCTCCCGCCTACCAATCATTTGGAAACCTGCCCTCATTAATAAAACGAGGACGAAAATGAGAAAGAACGACACGCAGACCACACCCACAAGTGCCACACAAAGGTGCTTACCACCACACTTCCACAGCAGAAAAAAAGACTCACACCCACAAGAAAGAGGAGACACGACCGACGACCAGAGAAGCCATACTGCGTCGGCAGTACATTTGATGTAATGATTACATGAGCTTGTTTTATCCTCAGCATCGACCATGCAGAAGAGGATAATTGTGAAGAAGCCATTGTAGTTAAAATAAGTGGACCCCGACTGTGGCTGGAGCTTTGCAGGCCACGTGCTTCCATCTATGCTCCAACGGTGTGGGGAAGTTCCACTTCTGATACCACTGCTCTGCAACTTTTCTTTCCAGGCCTTCTTCAGTGGAGGGGCACTGGAGGAGCTCCTCCAGGTAATGTCTTCGATGATGGCCTGCACCACTTCCTCTGACCACAATGCTGATGGTGTTGTGTGGCACCCTCCAGCTGTACTGCATGCTCCTGTAGGTGGCCCCGGAGGCCAGTGTGTGCAGAGTCATGCACCTTGACCCAGGTTCAGGCGTGGGCGCAGAGAGTTGGTGTTTGTCTAGTCACTGGGTGTCAGGTGCTGCAGCAAGTTCGTCAAACATGGCTGGAGGCCATCCTCAATGGAGAGGTTCCTGGAATGCACGAGGGGTCTTCGTTGTCTGCAGCTTCCACCATCAGCTTGTTGTACAGGTCCGTACTCTGCTCTTTTCCATGCCATCTTCAGACCAGACGCTTCTTGGCCGCCTCTTGTCTTCCCGTAGTAGATTCATGAGAGCGCTGTAGATGGCTTTGCACTTTGCCAGAAATTTATGGTGGCGCCAAAAGGATGTGTGACGATCCATGGTGACATGACTGGATTGCTGTGGAAGGGAAGAGCAAGAGCAAGGCTGCAGAGGTCTGCACAGCAGAGGCTGCTGGTCTGAAAGTGAGAACCAGGGTGAGTTGCTCCCCCTTTTTATAGGCAATATAGGTTTTCCACTATGTGTCCTTTTGCATCCTGCTAGGCATCTCTAGCATCTTAATATCTAGATTAGGTCCCTCTGCGAACGTTTTTCCGTTTTTAAATGCTTTGTATGTGAGCTGCATCGCTTTCATCCTTTCTCCGTCCGTGTGCTACTTACGTGCGCACCGTCTCCGCTGTCCGTTCTGCTTCCTCCCTGTATCCGCTTTCTCCTGGAGAGATTTGAGTTGCGCGATGCACAGCGGATGCCTAGCAGATATAGTGGATGCATAACAGATTGACGACGGATGCAGAACAGATGTCCCCGTATGCAATTAGCGGATGCCAGAACGGACGCATGGATACTTTTTTCCGCTCAAAAAGTTTGAGCCTGGCTCAAAACTTTTTTGAGCGATGGAACTCAGTCGACGGATGCTGGACGGATAAAGAGATGGAAGAAAAATGGATGCAGTGAGTTCAGAACGGAA
>BHFT01061543.1:0-22665 GCA_004320025.1 Laticauda laticaudata
CTCAAAGTAGCAAACTCAACCTCCTACATGAGGAACCTCTGTAAAAATGGGTACAAAATGGCTTCAAGAAATTCTTTACAACTCCAGAAAAAAGGAAAACAAACACCCTATCCTAGAATTTGCCAAACCTTCCCGACTTTGCAGACTGGAGGGGCGAGGAGATGGGATGGGTCTTGTGTGAGTTGTGGGCACATGTTGGTGCAGCTCACATTTGCTGCATTGCACAAATTGAGACATGCTCATACTTTGCTTGTCTTGGTGGCTTGTTGCAAGTGGGATGCGGTGCATCGTGCTTTGCCCAACCTACCACTTCCACAAGTTCTGATATAGCCCAGATGGCCTCCAGGCTGGATAGTGGGCTCACAATGTCCCGGAAGTCTGGAACGGGCGACCCCTGACTATAAGAGATCATATTATCCAACTAAATGCAACCTTTATCAACAAATGTGCCTGCCCCACTCTTTCAATTAGTTGCCACAATACAACACAAGCTTATACAAAAGGGATTCAAAGCAGATGCAAATCAATCAAAGGCCCGTGCCAAATATATTTTTAAAGTAATAAAAAAAAGACCCCAGTAGTATCAAAAACTAAAAAAACCAAAAACAAAACAGGAATTATTCAACAACATACAATGTAAGACTTTACTAACATCCAAATTGTGTCAAGCGATAAGACAGCAGAAGACAGCAACTCTCACACCAAATAGCACTTCCTTAAATCTTACAACACCGCAGAATTCAACTAGTTTCAATTGGGAAAGTGTAAGCCCCCTAGACGAAGCTGAAATCTGAAAATCACTAGGGAATTGTGGAAGTCCTGTCATTCAAACAAAATCACCCATCATAGAACCTTATAGAGAAGCATATTTGCACATTCATTCAAAAAAGATCAATTAAAAAAGCTAGAAGGAAACAAAAAGACAAAACTTATTATCTGTCCAGCAGGCTCAGCATCCAGTAATAGAGATTAACACCAGACAAACGAATTCAAGCAGAAACAATTCAATGCGGGTCCTGATGCTCTATAGGTTGATTGTTTTTACTTGCATAACTTTCATTTAGTTCCAAACAATAGATAACATCATTTGGTTGATCTGAGAGAATCTTCGACAACTCTGAATTTACCTGGGTGAACGGTGTACCAACTGATTTCTTGCTTGCTTCTGCTTCTTTTTATGTGTTTTGACCTTCTATTACAGAATAGGCAGTATTTAATAGATGTCTGTCATAAATGCAGGCAAAAGGCCTCTAAAGTTTAAAGAAAATGCAGCAGGAAAAAGATACAGGTATTGCCTAACATAATGCAATTTGAAGAGTTTTTAGAAGAGAAAGTTCGAGATCTTCGTCTTTACCATCTATAGATTCAGTTTTCCGAATTAAGATTTGTGTGGCAGACATATTTGTTAAGAGAAAGGAGACATGAGGATTATAAGCCTTGTCTTTTCTTGTAAGATTTGATTGTTTTACTGACATCTTTAGGAGAGTTTGGAGTTCAGTGTCTTCAACCATGCTACCTTGATTGAATTCCCAAATAAGACAAGAATATAGACATTACTGGGTGAAAATCTTTTTCTTTCGGCCAAAATACAAGACTAGCAGCCTTGCTCCATTTTAATAGATTTCTGCTTCTTTCCTTTAGCTTTCTGGAACATCAACTAAATATATGTTCATTTTAGCTCGTGATCTCAATTGTCCAGTTGGGAATACTAGTTCCTAAATTTTGCTCCTTGTTTTATTCCTCAAAAGCTCAAAATATGGGCGACTGTATTCTGCGGTGGATTGTAAACCATGTTTATTCACAAGTTTATTCACAAGGATTTTCAGTGGAACAATGGCAATTGTTCGGATTCACCCCTGCCAGACTCAATCTTGACAGATAACAGCTGATGTGAGCTTTCTCTCCAGCAAGTGCCATTGCTAATTTAAGTTGCGAGAAAAACATTTCTAAAGGCTTCTGTGCTAAAGAGTCCAGGGAAGATGGAAGTATTGGTTTCCAAGAGAATTATAGGAGACAAACATAAAATGCTTTTCGGAAGTATGGGCACAAGTTTATATTCTAAATCTTTAAGAAAATACGAGGGCTATCCACAAAATAGATTATGTTTTCGTCTTTAGCAAGAAAGGGCGGAGCTAGCGTGGCCATCTTTGGTCTGTGCGGTACTGTCCGGCTTAGTGCTGCATACTAGTCGTGCTAGTGGAAGGTTCGTATCTTTATCTGTTTATTTCACACTCAAACGCGTTTGAAAATGTATGCTGCTAATTTGAAAATCCCATTGAGTTGGTGAGGTGTGATTAATGATGGAAGGTTTTTGTTGGCAAAAAAACCCATAAAACTGATTGAAATTTTTGGCAACTGTGTGAAGTGTACAGGGACAACAGTCATCATTTGAAGGTGGAGTTGCGCCTAATGGTGCATTAAAATTTTTAAAATGGAAAAAGCTAACGTTTCATGATGAACAGCGGAGTGGACGTACCATAGCATTGTGGACTGATGAACTGGTGCGCGAAAGTCAATGACAAGGATTCGTGAAAACCGCTGTTTCACAAACGGAACTTTCACTATAAGTTTTCCACAAAATTCACGGCAGTTTGTTGCCATGAAATTGTTACACTAAAAAGCTAGGCTTACCACAAATTTTGTGCGCAGAGATGTGCCAAATAATTCTGACAGAAAACCACATAAGTGAGTCAGTGATGGGCTGCATCGTTGACATTTCTGTACTCTTGACGAACAAAAGATGGAGATTCATTCTTGATCGAATCGTAACTGGAGACGAGACTTGTGTCAAAAACATGTGAGACAGTGAGGACCAAATTGCAGTCTAAAAATTGGAGTGGGAGCACACCACAAATTTCCCCCAAAAAAACCAAAGAACAATGTTTGCAAACGTTCTCTGCAAGGAAGATTATGGTGACTGTGGGATAGGCAAAGGATGTGCTTCTTATTCGATTTTCTGAGAACATGGTGCAACAATAAACTCTGTGACGGTATTGTGAACAGTTTTTGACAAAAAACTAGAAAAGCAGAAAATTCAGAACAAACGTAGAGGAAAGTTAAGCTCAAATTTTGTTTTTGCGATTGATAATGCCCTCACCATACGGCTCAGCAATAATCGCACTCGAGAAGTCCTCCAATGCTTTCAAGTGGGAGATTTTTCCTCTCCGCCCTACAGCCCTTGATCATTTGCACCAAGCGGACTACACTTGTTTCGAGGAATGAAAGACCTGGCTTGAAAACACAGCCTTTGACGACGATGCGAACTGCGGGGCGTGTGTGACTTGTACTGGCTCAAAATCTCAGCAGTTGAATTTTATGACAATGGAGATTACAAAGCTTGTTCACCACTATCACAAGTGCCCTCAATTTGTTCCAAGTGAATAATGTGGAAAAAGTAGTAATTATAAGTGTCACATTTCAAGGTCTATACAGAAATAATTTTTTCTACACTTTGTTTTTTTCTATTGCCAAACGTAATCTATTTTGGATAGCCCTCGTATCTTGTAGAATTTTTAAATTAAGCCTGACAACAAGTTTATTTACTTTGACAATATATTATTAAATTACAAGCTAATGTGTTTGGTCAAGGACATGTTTTAAGCTGGTAACACAACAAACATAAAAATAAGGTGGTTTGTAATTAACATTTAGGCCTTTTTTTTAAAAGAGAAAAATGGGAGTCATAGGGGCTATACCTTTTGTTATACTAGCCAAGAGTCTCCTGGATCATGTCACAAGAATCTCGTCCTAACTTGAAAGCAATTGAATGCAGTTATATGGATCCACAGACTACTAAACTAAAAGCTGGTCACCCTGATCCACCATTTTCGTAGTCTATCTTTTGTCTTGGAAAAATGCATTATGTGGAGAAGGCTTATCAACCAAAAGTCTGAATGGGAGGCAGGAGTCAAGTATCTAGCAGACCCATACATAAGGATTGATCATGAACAGTAAACAGTATATTGGAATTTGGAATGAATGGTAAAAGGTGTATGAATTATGATGAATGCAAATGTATGGCCTAGAAATTGAGAAAGGGTAGGATGGAACAAATCTGACGCGAAGGTCCCTCTGATTTGGTGCGAGTGGAGCTGATGAAGTGCATGTAAAGAAGTGAAGTTGCAGATTTATAATGAATAAAAGGTCTCAACCCTTTATTGTGAATTGGGCATCCTCAGATTAGTTTGTACGTGCACTTGAAAAGTTAGACATTCAAGGTTGGTGATGTTATGTTTATGTATGCTATGATACACTGCATGGAGATAATGGCAAGAAGCAACAAGGAAGTTATGTGGGGGGTAATCTGTGGAATACAAATTGAATGTAAATACCAAAGAAAACTAGCAATTTGGCAGTTTGTTTTTCAAATACATGATTTGAAGGTCCATGGTGGGATTGATTTATGTTAGAAGTTAAAAGGGTGACTGCCTGGACACACACTTAAAGCCCCTGTTCACACTGAAACCAACGGATGCAAAGGAGTAAAACGGACAAAAAAGCTTGCCATCTTGTTGGAAAAATGCGATTCAGTGCCCTTGTGTACTCACTGTGTACGTGTTTCATACGCTTACATTTATCCGTCAACATCCATCTACTGTTATTATCCGTCTCGAAAAGGTTTTGAGCTGCCACAAAACTTTTGAGCGGAATGTAACTTTCCGCTGTCGTACGATCTACATCCGCGACACATACGGGCAACCACGGTTCTTATGTCCATGTCATCCGTATAACGTCCGATTGTACCCTCTCTGACATCCTCTGGCCATCCACGCAGACACATACACATCTGCCTCCGCGGAAAGCGGAAAAGCGGGAGGAAGCGAAAGGTACGCGAAACTCACACTCAGGCGTTAAGCTAGCACGGGAGCATAGAAGGATGAAGAGCGATGCAGCTCGGATAATGAAGCATTAAAATGGGCATAAATATGTTCGTAGTATGGGACATATCTCGGATATTTAGGATGTCTGAGAGTGATGTCAGAGAGTGATGATGGTAAGGACACCCAGCCGTGAAAACGACATTTCCGTATAAAAATATAGGGGAGGAAATCACCTGGATCTCACTTCAGTCCAGCAGCCCTGGTGTTGGCCGACCTCTCAGCCTTGCTCTTGCTCTCTTCCACCATCATCCATTGATCATCCAACCATGGATCATCGCACACTCCTTTTGGTAAGCCGCCATCATTTCAACCCACCAGAACAAGCCCTCTTTTTATTGACTGTTTCACCTTTTCTACACAAAGAGAAGGAGACTATCAAGAACTGTCTGGGTCTGACGATGGATTTGGGAGAGAGCGGAGTTTTGGACTCTATGACAAGCTGATGGTGGAGGGCTGAGGAATGAAGGCACTCGTGGCATTCCAGCACTTCATGAGGATGCCACCATCATGTTTGACGAAGTTGTGGCAGCGTTCTGAGACCCAGGTTGACCAAGGGCAAACAACAACTTCCTTTTCCCAGCCTGGCCACCTGGACTGGAAGGTTAGGCACTGGACCTGCGGCCACCTGGCCTCTGGGAACCACATACAGAACATGCAGTATGCCTGGAGTGTGCTCCACCATCTAACACCATCAGCATTGGTATGCTCAAGAGAGATCCATGGTGGTGCAGGCCCATTATTCAAAGAAGTACGGTGGAGGCGTCTCCTTACCTAGTGCATCCCAACCACCTGAAGACAGGACTTGGAGGAAGTTGCAGAGCAAGTTTGGTATCAGAGGTTGGAACTTTCCCCTACACCATTGAGCCATAGATGTGGAAAGCACCGTGGCCTGCAAAGCTCCATCCCAACTCAGGCGTCCAATTATTTCAAGCTATCAAGGGCTTCTCTTTCAGTACTCCAATCCTCTTTGCCTGGTTTGATGCTGACGACAAGCTTCATGATACATCGAAGCTTCAGGCAGACAGTCAGCCTTCGCAGATTCCCCAGGTATACCTATAACGCCAGTGACCTCAAGTGGTGGCATATAACGCATCATCATGGGTTTCCCAGATCCAGGACCCCTACCCAACGACACACACGTGCTGCCCGTAATTCATCGTGGGTGATGGACGCCTTCTGCTCAGAACCTTCCTCATGAAGCCCTACAGTTCTCAAGACACCTCAACCTTGTAAGATGAGGATCTTACAAACGTACTAGGGGTCCAGGGGCAGGCAGGTGGTGATAGCAGCGGGGAGAACGCCTTTGACCCCCCCCCCCCCCTCCCCCCCCCCCCCCCCCCCCCCCCCCCCCCCCCCACTTTCCTGGCCAAACAGGGTTCCAGGTTACTTTCTCACCAGCCATGGGCAGCATTGCCCAAAGACCGTGAGGAGCATCGTGGAAGCTTGCTGCATTCCTTGCACATATCCTCATGCGCACGCCGCTACCCAGTGTTGCAGAACAGGCTGTTGGACCATCACAGGGAAATGGGAACATTATGGAGTCCTGGGGAATGGAGGCGCAAGGGCAAAACCTGATAGGACCCTGAGGAATGTGCAAGGCCCCAACAGAGACCCTCATCGTGAAGTGGAGGAAGAGAAGCAGCGTCAGCGCACCTTCCCCTCTCGACAACACTTGGTTATTATATCGTGGCCAACCTCCCCCCGGCTGGGAGCCTTAGATGGAAGTTGGACAAAGACAGCGATGGTTTAGATGCTTGAATGGATGCTTCCTTCAGGCCTGTTCATCACACCTTGCTCCGGTGAAGAGGAAATACAGGTGCGGCTCAATGAGCGAGAGAGACGGAAGACGTGGGATAGAAATAAATTGAGGTGAAGAGGGCGGCCGGATTGGAACAAGAAGAGCGGCATGGTATGCCGACAAAATAGATGAGCGAGAACCGGTGACAAGACGAAACGTATATAATACACATATCATCTAAGCCTCTGGAATGTTAAAACGCCCGTCACCGCAAACAATGGCAGCAGGCAGGCCATAGGCGGCGAATGGACACAGCTCTACCCACCATAACAACAGGCTACGTCGCACAGCACGCCAGCAACGGACGCAAGTTACATACAACACAAATCGAGAAGATAGATTCAAGTGCATGTCTCAAATTGCTAATTGAGAGATTAAGGGCCATATGTGTGGACAGCTGGGAGGACTGGACCATACGAAGTCCACACATATGCTTGCACTGGAGGTAATATCTTATGGCCCAAACAACTGTTATCCTGTATCCCACAGCCTATTCCATTACCCATCCACACAGCTAATCATCCCACCCCACATACGCTTGAAGCCTCTAAATCCCCACAAAATACCATTGTCAAAGGCTTAACCCTTTTTTTCAGAGTGTTTCCCCAAACACTCTTTATTCAGTCAAACATACATGAACCAAGTGTTGTGAAGCAACGATAACCTTTATTATATGAACAAACTGTATGACTTTATTAAAAAGGATGACCCAAAGTAAAAGTTGATCTTTAGGAGCGAGATAATGAAGCTGAGCAGGTTAACAAACTGCAGTCTCTCGCACTTCTCCTTTTTTCAGAGTACCGATGCCCCGTGCCCATGGTCTCAGATGTGAACAAGGGGCCACGGACTGTGAGGTGGCTTGCTGGAGTACTGGATCTGAAGTCGCCATTGGGGTGCATGGCCACCGAGAGTACAACAAGACAGTATGGTTGTGGTGCCAGGAAGCTCTCAGAGAGCTGACGTCCAGTCTCTTGTGAGGTTTGAGACGAGGCACCTCTCTACAAGGAACATGGAAGAAAGTGAGGATAAACTCCCCCGAAGCGAAACTGATGACAGACATGATTCTAAGTGAAGAGGCATTGGCTGAATTTGGGAGTGGAAGAAAGAGAGGAGATGTAGTGGGACATTAGTCTTGGTCAATGCAGCTTGGGTCGCTGACAGATGAATCGTGTTCGCGTCTGTGGCATTCGGAGGACCTGAGGATGTGGACTGGAGAGGCCATGCACTCTGCTGTGGAGAGTCCTGGATATATGTGGCCTAGGCTTGGTTCCGGCGAGGGGCTGCCTGAATTCAGTGAGGGCTGTGAGCATCACCAGGGTGAAGGAGCAATCTTGATGGACTGGGGTAAGCATCAGTTCGCTGGGCCTGAGGGTGTGTGCAGAAGAGACTGTGATCCATTCTCTTTCATCGCTGGTACTGGGCCGTCGGCCTGTCATGAGGGTCCTAGCTCATGTTACGTATGAAAGGCTTGTGGCTTCGAGGATGGAATAGTCAAATGTGGATGCTGGAGAGAGAGATTCTGTGCTTGCATTAGATGTGTCCCTGAATTCCAACGAGGACAGTGTGAGCTCTGTCCCTCCGGGTCTTGCCTCTGCCTGCTTTCTGTGGACAGGTGGAGCTAGGGTGTGGGTGTCGGGTTGGTCTCTGCATGGCTGTCTCTTTTGCTCTATCTGAGACGGATCCTCTCATTGATCCTCTGCATGCGGGAGTGCAGCCTGTGGGGGTGTCTGTCGTGGGGCCCATCCAAAACAACCGCCTGGACACGGTAGCTGTCTCCTTAGGCAGAAGAGGAGTGGCTCTCTGTGAGCTGTCTGTGAGGGAGGTTGACAGAAGGGGCTGGCTCCATCGGATTGGGATCTCACCCTCCAGCGAAGTGCACCTGGCCCATGACATAGGTCTTCCGGTCAAGTTAGCTTGACAGTGGCCTGCCCGGAATCTCTCAGGTGCACTTTGCCCATTACCAGGTGTGCATATGCTCATCCACCACCCCAGGACGGACATCTGACGTGTTAAGCCCAGGCGCTCCGCCTTCTCGTTCGATCACTTCTCCTCTCAGCCATATCGCGACGCACCTCCTCCTCGATGGTTCCTCGGAAATGGGTACTGTTTCCTCTCCCCCTGTCTCCTTGCTTGCTTCTTCCTCCCTCTTGGCAGGGGCTTTCAGGGCCTTCATGCAGCGAGGGCTTTGAGGGCCTTGTGGCTGGTCCACCACAGCAGCAGCAGCAGCGAGAAAGCAGCAAAGCACCGCAGCAGGAGAAGCAACCAGCAGCACCAAGCCTAGCACCGCAGGAAGAAAGCACCACCAGCCACCCTAGCAGCAGGAGAAGCATCCCGGAGCATAGCACCAGCAAACCAGCAGCAGCTACCAGCAGGAAGAAAGCACCACCAAGCACCAACAGCCAGGAGCACAGAGAAGCATAGCACTAGCAGACACCAGCAGCTTTCAGGTCAGCGGCCACGGGGGATGGGAATGGTTGGATTCTGTCCATTTCTTTGCCAGGGCTGGCAGGAGTAGCACACGGCTTCCATCTTCTTCCCCATGGTTTCCGTCTCAAAGATGTCTCCCACAGCAGGTCTTTCCTTCTGAATGGTGACCTACTTGCGAGCCTGCATCCTTTTATATCCGCGGAGCTCTACGCAATGCATCCTCCCCGCATGTGCAGTGCATGCTGTTGCATTCTGACCGTAGGCATTCGGCTAGGCATCCCTACTAGGCGTCCATGACTGCATCCGCGTCATCCGCTACGCATCCGCTATGCTCCCTTCCGTACAATGTCCGCCTTCACTTCTCCCCCAGAACCCTGCGGCATGTGTCATCTGCTTCCATCTGCTTTCATCCCACTTAGGCTAATCCTCACGAACATCCGCTTACATCCCCTACTTACATCCTCCCCACGTCTGTTCCTCTGTCCATTGTTGTCCGCCATTTTATTGCAAATATATTGGGGCACTTATGAGAGCGGATTAACAACGGATGGAAAATTTTCTCGTCTCGCTGTGTCCTTTACTACATTATTGTTTTGACATCAGTTGGTTAGTGTGGACCAAAGCCTTAGTCTGCATCTTAATGAAAGAGAAAGGGAAACTGAGCAAAGGATCTATTGAAACCAGGATGAAATAAGAGATTGCAAAGAATATCGAAAGTCAGTACCCCACATCAAAGCATATTAACAAACGCCTAGGAAAGCAAAATTAAAGGAAAGATGGTGGTTATTCCTAAAGGGCCACTCCAAACTACGAGAATTATTTTTAATCAAAATTTCCTGGGATACAGCAATAGTCCAATTATACATTCCTTATTATATCCTTAGTTGGAAAAAAGTCCTCAAGATAATTGCTTCAATTCAGTTCCAGGGTATCATACTCAATTCATAAAAAAAAACTGAATTATTTGAGATCACATATACAAGTATCCTTCATCACAATGCAAAACTAAATCTGAATAAGGAGTTATAAGCAATCCTTTCCGTTTTCTTTTGGATACAATGAAAATTATTTGATAAAAAGTGTAACTAAGATTATGAATTTAGGAATGTCCAAAAGCTGATCGGTAGGCTCATGATTACTCAATCTATTGCTTCGCGGTCAGTTTCATAAAGTGATAGATGTTATCCTTCTCCCAGTGGTTGAGACTTGGACAAACGCACCAACACTAAAGCAAAAAACACTGGAAGATCTACATCAGGAGACGGAACTTTTATACCAATCGCTCCGGTATCATCTTATTATCCCTCCATTTTTATTTTTCATTTCATTTGTTGACAATATTGAAGGTTGACATGTGAAGAACTTGTCAGTCCAAAAGCACTTGTCTCTCTCCTATTCAGCATGGAAAGTGAAAAAAATTTGACAATGTCTGTGACTGAATTGGCAAAGATTTTTTTTCTGCTATATAATTGTTAATCTCAGAACCTTCCTTTTGTTAAAGAACATATAGGATCTATTGTTCCTTAATAGGTTCATATTCTCATGATAATCAGATTCTTCTGTTCATTCATTATACAAGATGAAGATACAAGCTGAACTACAGCCTATATTGCACTGAATCCAATTATATCCATGCAGACTTTTAACTGGATTTTGACATTTGTAACTTAGAAAACACTGTCCAAAATCAACCCAAGTTGTATGTCAAGCAAGAATTCAGCATACAAGCTGTAATCTCATGCTATTTCCCACAGGAATTAGCCTGTTCCACTGGATAGTAAGGGAGGGAGAGAGCATGACTGGCTACTTAGATCATGGACGGCAACCTGGGTTTTTTTAACCTCACTAAGTTCCAGTAAGAAAGTAAAACGAAGAAGATAATAGTCTCCCCATGCGTAATTCACACCTTAGTGTGAATCTGGGTATCAGCTTGTCCCATGCGGGGGACTTTATTCTTTTACTTCTACTGGTCGGAATTTAGATGAGGATTAAAAAAAACCCAGCGTTGCCTCCCATATACATATACACAGTCATCTCCTCTTCCCTCCCTCTCTATCTAGTGGAACACTAATCCTGTGGAGGAAAATTAGCATGATTTGAATTTACACCTTGTATGCCTGATTTTTGCTTGAAATAAACACTGCGTTGATTGTTGGAACAGTGTTTAAAGTTACAAAATGCAAATCAGACTTTACAAATGTACTCATGGAATATGCGTTTTCAAGTGCAATTATAAGCAGAAGTACTCTTCATCTGTCGAATACCAATGAAAATTTGCAAAAGGAAGACAAAAATCATCGATTATCAATGAGAATATGATCCTCATTAAGGACCAATTAAAGCCTAATATTTCTTTACAAAAGAAGGGGTTTCTGAAGATATAACAATTTAAAGCAGAAACAAAATCTGCATTCATCACAGACATCATGTTCATTTTTTTCATTTCCCATGCTGAATTATCAAAACAAGTGCTTTGGGACTGACAAGTCTCAACATCAACCTTCACAGTAATTGCTCAACAAATTGAAATGAAAAAATAAAAATGGGGGCATAATAAGCAATACCGACGATGGAAAAAGTATCCTCTCCTGTATGTAAGTCTTCAGTTGTTTTTGCTTCTAGTGTGTGCATTTTCCAAGCTCCAACCACTGGAGAAAAGAGATAAACATCTATCACTTTCATGAACTGACGCGAAGTCAACTAGGATTGAGCTAATCATGAAGCTACCATCAGCTTTTTTGGGACATCCCTACAATTTTCTAATCTTTAGTACTTTCTTCATAATTCATTTACCAAAAAGAAAAAAAAAGGGAAGTAATTGGCTCCTATAACTACCTTACTTCAGAATTTATTTTTGCATTGTGGATGAGATACTTGTATTATTGATCTCAAAAATTAGTTTTTTTTATGCATGTAGTATGATACCTTTGACACTGATTGAAGCAATTATCTGGAGGACTTTTTTTCCAACTAAAGAAATAATAGCATATTGGACTAATTGCTGTAATTCCAGGATGATTTTGAAATTAAAAACTAAATCTTCTCATGCTAGTTTGGAGTTGGCCTTTTACGGAATAATCACCACCCCATCTTTCCTTTTAATTTCTCTCTTTGTTTCTATTGTTGCATGGGCGCGACTGACTTCGCTTCTTCTATGCAATCCTTATGTTCATCCCTGGTTTCCAATAGATCCTTTCCAATTTCCTTTCTCTTCATTAAGATGAACTTAAGGCTGGCGTCTCATAGCCAACGGATGCAAACATATGTGAAAGGACACAGCGGACGACATGAAAATTTTCCATCCGTTGGTTATCCGCTCTTCAAAAGTGGCTCCAATATGGACATTAAACAGAGCGGACAACAATGGAAGAGCGAGCAGACGTGGGGAGGATGTAAGAGGGTGAATGTAAAGGCGGATGGTTCGTAGGAAGCCCTAGTGGATTGAAAGCAGATGAAGGCAGATGACACATCCGCAGGGCTTCTGGGGGAGAACCAGCGCGCGGACATCTCTCAGCGGAAGGAGCAGTAGCGGATGCGCTAGCGGCATGACGCGGATGCAATCATGACGCCTTATAGGATGACACATACATCCCTAGTTTGGCAAAAGCATTTCACTGAACATCGGGGAGGGATGAAATTGCGTAAGCTCACGGCGGAGGAGTAAAAGGATGCAGCTCGCAGTAGGTCACCATATCAGAGGAAAGAGACCTGCTTGCGGAGACATCTGAGAGAAAACACCATGGGGAAGAAGAGGAAGCCTGTGTCCTACTCCTGCCAGCCCGTGGCAGAAGGACAAACCACCATCCCACCCCTGCGCTGACTCTTGGAAGCTGCTGGTGCTGCTAGTTGCTGCTGCCATGGTGCTCTGGTGTGACTGACTGGTGGTGCTTTCTCACTGCTGGTGCTGCTGCTTGGTAGTTGCTGTGCTGCTGGTGCTGTCTTGTCCTTGCTCGCTGAGTGCTAAGGTGGTGCTTCTCCTGCGTGACTGCTGAGGTGTCTTGCCTGGTGCTTCTCCTGCTTGCTGCTGCTTGCTTTCTCCTGCTGCTGCCGTGCTGTGGATGGACCAGCCCCAGGCCCTCAAAGCCCGCTGCTGAAGGCCCCTGAAGCCCCCCTTGCCAGAGGAGGCAAGAGAAGCAAGCAAGGGAGAAGGGGAGAGGAAAACAGTAACTCCATTTCCGAGGACCATTGCAGGAGGACAGGATGCTGGAATGGCGCCTGAGGCGAGATATGAGAACGCGAGAAGCGGGAGCCGCGGCTAACTTCAGATGTCCTCCTGGGTTGTGGTGGAAGCAATATGCACCACCTGGGTTGTGTATTTAATGCAAGCTGCACCGTGAAGAGAATCGGCAGGCCAACTGGTTCAACGGCTTAACCTGACGGAAATACCGATGTCGCATGGCCAGTGCAGCTCCTGGAGGGTGAGATCACCCACGAGGAGCAGCCCTCTGTCAACCCTCTCCCTCAGGACAGCATCACAGAGGAGTTTTCTAGCCAGGAGACAGCTCGCTGTAGCAGGTTGTCTTTGGAGGGCCCCACGACAGACCACACCCCCCACAGACGCCACTTCCCCTATTGCCAGAGGACATGGAGGGATACCCCTCAGTCCAGATTAGAGCCAGAAGAAGACAGCCCAATCAGAGACCCAAACACCCACCCTCTCCACAGAAAGCAGCAGAAGGTCGGACCGGAGTGGGACAGAGCACACTCTCCCTCTTGCGAATCAGGTGACACAATCAAATCAAGCACGGATTCCTCTCTCAGCCAGTCACTTGACATACCCATCCTCGAACCACAATGCCCCTTCCATACGTACATGAGGCTAGGACCCTTCCATGGACATGCGCCCGAGGCCCAGTTACCAGGCGATTAAGGAGAGATCACAGCTCTTCTGCACCACCCTCCAGGCCCAGCTGAACCCTGATGCTAACCCAGTCCAGATCTCTCCTTCACCTCCTGGTGATGTCACAGCCCTTCCACTGATTTCAAAGCAGCCCCTCGCCTACCACAGTACCTACCACAATACCAGGACTTTCCCACAGCAGAGGCAGCCCTTCCAGTCCACATCCAAGGTTCCTCGAAATGACCAACAGACGCCACAAGATGCCTTCAGCTGACCCAGCTGCAGGCATGCCCAGACAGGCCCCACTATTCCTTACTCCTCCTTCCTCCACCCCACAGCAAGCCCTTCCTCAAACATCTGTCATCAGATCTTGGGCCTCACATCCCCTAGGTCACTTGAGAAGTGCCTTCCATCAACCTCAACAGGGACTGACGTCAGCTCTCTGTAGAGCTTCCTGCACACACCATTCTCCTGTTGTACTCTCGGGGCCAGGGCACCCAATGGCTGTCCTCAGACCAGTACTCCACAACCAGCCACCTTCCACAGTCCTGGCCCCTTACAATCTGAGACCATGGCAGCCCTCAGGGTGCTGAAAAAGAGTGGCAAGAACTGAAGTTGTTACCTGCTCACCTTCAATCTCTAGCTTAAGACCACTTTACTTAGGCGAGTCATTTTCCTTTTTAATAAAGTCATACAGTCTTGTTATTAATAAAGGTTATCTTTTTGCTTCACGACACTTGGTCATTTTTTTGACTGAATAAAGTTGGCGGAAACTTTTGAAAAAGGGTTAAGCCTTTGCATGGTTGTGGTGGATTGGTAAAGGTAGGGTGGTGATGGATAAGCCTGTGGGATGGGTAATGATAGCTGGCATGGATAAGGACTAGTTGTGGGCATAGATAAACCTCCAGTGCAAGCTAGTGCTTGACTGTTATGGTCCAGCCTCCCAGCTGCCACACAATGCCCTTTCTATCAATAACAATTTTAATTCATTGATGTCCACACATCTTCCAACATAAACAAAAACTATTAATTCCCTATTCATTGTAAGGCCACTCCAACCATACATGGCACAATCTCATTGGTGTGATGAGACAAGGCTGAAGGAAGGCATCCATTAGCATCTACACATGCCTGTGTTGCCATGCCGGACCGCTCTAGCTGGGGAGTTGCACCAGTGTTTCGGGAAGTTGCTGCTGGCTTCTTCCCTGTCACATTGAGGCTCTGTTGGGCCTAGTGGCACGATCCTCAGTGATCTATCAGTTTTGCCCTTATGCCTCATTCCCCCAGGCTCCATGTCCCCATTCCCTTGTGATGTCCCAACAAGCCCTTTCTGTCAACACTGGGTAGCGGGTGCGCATGAGATTGTGCAGGATGCAGCAATAGCTTCCACCGGATGCTCCTCACGGAGTTCTTTGGGCAATGCTGCATGGTTGGTGGAAGTACCTGGAACCTGTTGGCCAGGATGCCAAAGGTTCTCCACCACCTGCCATTGCCCTGGGACGGCCTGTAGTTTGAAGGATCCTCTCTTCACAGGTGCAGGTTGTCTTGAACTGTAGGGCTGCATGAGGGAAGGTTCTGAGGCAAGAAGCGTTCATCTACCACATGAAGTAGGACATCTTGACTGTGTGCGTTAGGGATTTAGGAGTCTGGATCTGGGAACATATGCAGGTTGCGTTCCAAGCCAACCCTTCGAGGTCACTGGCGTTTGTTATTACCTGGGAATCTGAAGCTGAACCTGTTCCTGAAGCATCGATGTACATGAACTTGTCGTCAGCATCAACCATGGCAAGGATGATACTGAAGAGCCCTTGCGTAGTTGAAATAATTGGACCCTGAGGTTGGGTGGCAGGCATTCTGCAGGCCACGTGCTTTCCCATCTAATGCTCCTAATGGTCGTGCGGGAATTCCACCTCTGATACCAACTGCTCCTGCAACTCCTCAGCCTTCTTCAGTGGTGGGGCACTGGAGGGAGCTCCTACAGTATTCTTTGATATGGCCTGCACCACCTCTCTGACTACAATGCTGATTGGTGTTGTTTGTGGCACCACTCCAGGCATTATCTGCATGTTTCTGTTATGTGGTCCCAGAGGCCAGGTGGCGCAGAGTCAAGTTGCCACCTCAGTCCAGGGTCCACGGCTGGGACGGAAGTTGTTGTATTGCCCTTGGTCAACCTGGGTCTCAGACGCTCCACAAACTTCGTCAAACATGGCTGGTGCATCCTTCATGAGTGCTGATGCACGAGTGCCTTTTCATCCTCAGCTCCACCATCAGCTTGTCATAGAGTCCACAACTCCGCTCCTTCTCCCAGCCATCGTTCAGACCCAGACATTCTTGGATGTCTCCTCTTCTCTTTGTGTCAGAAAAGTGAAACAGTCTGAAGAGGGCTTGTGGTCTCTCATGTGTGCTTGAATGATGGCGGCTACCAAAAGGAGTGTGGATGATCCATGGTGGTGATCAATGGATGATGTGGGAAGAGCAAGAGCAAGGCTGAAGAAGGTTGCACAGCCTAGGGCTGCTGGACTGAAAGTGAGATCAGGTGATTTCCTCCCCCTTTTATAGGAAATGTCCGAGTTTTCGGACTAGGTTCCTTCACATAACTCTCGACATCTCCAGACATTCCTAAAATATCCCGCAGATATGTCCCATATACGAACATTTTTGCCCATTTATAATGCTTTATATCCGAGCTGCATCGCTTTCATCCTTTCTATGTCGTGTCTACTAAGCGCTAGTGTGGATTGTTCCGCGTACCTTTTCGCTTCCTCCCTTCTTTCCGCTTTCCGCTGGACAGATGTAGGTGCGTTGGATGGCCAGAGGTGTCGAGAGGGTACAATCGGTACGTGTAACGGATGACAATGGACAAGAACGTTTGTGCCGTATGCTGTCGCGGATGTAGATCGTACGCAGCGGAAAGTTCATCCGCTCAAAATTTTGTGCAGCTCAGAGACGTTTCGTGATAGATCCCCACAATAGACAGTAATATTCTGTTATAGACGGGAGAGAAGCAGCATGCAAACACGTACACAAGTGAGTACGACAAGGGAGTGGCGAATCGCATTTTCCAACCAGATCGGCAAAGCTTTTTTGTCCGTTTTTATCATCTCTTTGCCATCCGTATGCGTTCAGGTGTGACAGGGGCTTTAAGTGGTGTCCAGGCAGTCACCCTTTTATTTTCCTACGATAATCATTTCCCCACCATTGGACCTTCAATCATTGTATTTGAAACCAAACTGCCAATGCTGTTTTCTTTGTATTACATTCATTCTGTATTCCACAGAATTCCCCCCCCCATAAACTTCCTTGTGCTGCTTCTGCCATTATTCTCCATTCAGTGTATCATAGCATACATAAAACATACACATTCACCAACCTTGAATTCCTACTTTCAAGTTGCACGTACAACAATCTAGATGCCCCCAATTCACACATAAAGGTTAGACCTTTTATCATATTAATCTCGCAACTTCACTATCTTTACATGCATTTCATCAGACTCCATGCCATCCAATTCAGCAGGACCTTCGCTCAGATTTTTCCATCTCCTACCCTTTCTTCAATTTCTAGGCATACATTTTTGTCCAATTCATTATAATTTCATACCCTTTTACCATTCATTCAAAATCTCCCAATATTCTGATATTCATGATCATTCCTTAGATGGGCTCATAGCATATGACTTCCTAGACCTTCCCATCATGACTTTGGTTGATAACCTTCTCACATAATTGCATTTTTCCAAGACAAAAAAGACTAAGCAAAAGTGGCATTAGTGGTGACCAGCTTTAGTTATATTCTGTGCCATAAAACTGCATTCATTGCTTTCAGTTGGGGGGACAGATCTTGTGACAGATCCAGGAGACATCTTGGCTTAGCTATAACAAAAGTATACCCTATGACTTCCCATTTTTCCTTTTTAAAAAAAGGCTAATGTTATAAACACTTATTGTATGCCTGTTTGTGTTTAAGCTTAAAACATGCCATTTACCAACCCACCATTAGCTTGTAATTATAATATATGTCAAATAAATAAACTGTGTCAAGGCTTAATTTTTTAAAATTCTACAGATACGAGGGCTATCCACAAAATAGATTACGTTCCTGCAATAGAAAAAAAACAACAGTGTAGTGGAAAAAATTTTATTGTACTAGACTTGAAAGTGACAACTTAAATACCTACTTTTCAAACTATTCACTGAACAATGAGGCACTTGTGTAGTGCCGTGAAACAAGCTTTGTAATTCCAATTGTTCATAAAATTCCAAGCTGCCTGCAGATTTGAGCCAGTCAGTCACACACGCCCGCAGTTCCGCATCTCGTCAAAGTGCTGTGTTTCAAGCCAGGTCTTCATCCTACGGAAACAAGTGGTTAGTCTGCTTGGATTGCAAGATCGGGGCTGTAGGGCGGGGGATGAGGAAAAATCTGCCACTTGAAAGCATGAGGGAACTTCTCGATGTGCGTCTTGCTAAGCGATGATGGTAAGGGCATTATCATGCAAAAACAAAATTTTTGCTTAACTTTCCATCTACGTTTGATTCTGAATTCGCTTTTCTATAGTTTGCAATTGTTCCACAATACCTCACAGAGTTTATTGTGGCACATTTCCAGAAAATTCGATAAGAAGCCACACCTTGCCTCTATCCCAAAAAAACAGTCACCATAAATCTTCCTTGCATGAGAACCGTTTGCAAAATTTTCTTGTTTTTTTGGGGGGAATTTGTGTGCTCCCCACTCCTAGACTGCAATTTGGTTCTCACTGTTCACATGTTTGACCCAAGTTCTCCGGTCTCCAGTTACGATGTCGATTCAAGAAATGAAATCTCATCTTTTGTCGTAAGGTACGAAATGTCAACGATGCACCATACCACTGACTCTTGTGGTTCTGTCAGGGATTTTTGGCACCCATCTTTCGCACAAAATTTGTGTATAGCTAGCTTTTGTGTAACCAATTTCATGCAACAAACTGCGGGTGAAATTTGTGGAAAACTAAGGTGAAAATTAGTTCCGTATTGTGAAACAGCGGTTTTCACGAATCTTGTCATTTGACTTCCGGGACCAGTCATCAGTCACAGATGCTTGGACGTCCAACTCCGCTTGTTCATCATGAACGTTAGTTTGTCCATTTTTTAAATTTAATGCACCATTGGCGCACCTCCACCTTCAATGTATTGATTGTTGTCCCTGTACACTTCACACAGTTGCCAAAAAATTTTCAATCGTTTATGGTCTTTTTGCCAACAAACAACCTTATCACGTATCCACCACCTCACAACTCATGGGATTTTCAATTGCAGCCATACATTTCAAACAGGTTTACTGTGAAATAACAGATACGATACGAACCTCCCACTGCCCGACTAGATGCAGCTAAGCGGCAGACGCACAGGACCACCAAAGATGGCCACGCTAGCTCCGCCCCTTCTTGCTACAGACGAAAACATAATCTATTTTGTGGATAGCCCTCGTATTTTCTTAAACATTTAGAAATAACTTGTGCCCATACTTCGAAAAGCATTTTTGTTTGTCTCCTATAATTCTCTTGAAGCCATACTTTCCATCTTCTGTGACTCTTAGCCAGAAAGCCTTTAGAATGTTTTTTCTCAACTCATTAGCAATGCACTATGCTGGAGAGGAAAGTCAATCAAGATTGATTTGGCAGGGGTGAATCCAACAATTGCCATTGTTCCACTGAAATCCTTGTGAATAAACTTGTGAATAAACATGTTACAATCACGCAGAATCAGTCCCCCAATTTTGCTTTTGGGGAATAAAACAAGGCAACATTTTAGGAACTGTATCACCTAACTGTACAATTGGATAAGCTAAATTGACATATTTAGTTGATGTTTCAGAAGCTAAAGAACAGAGCAGAAATCTATTAAAATGAGGAGCAGGCTTGCTAGTCTTGTATTTTGGTCCGAAGAAAAAGATTTTCACCCCAGTAATGTCTATATTCTTGTCTTATGGAATTCAATCAAGGTAGCATGTGAAGACACTGAACTCCAAAACTCTCTAAAGATGGTCAGTAAAACAATCAATCTTAAAGAAAAGACAATGGGCTTATCCTCATGTCTCCTTTTCTCTTAACAAAATGTCTGCCACAAAATCTGTAATTGAATGACTGAATCTATAGATGGAAAACTGAAGATCTCGAACTTTCTCTTCTAAAAACTTTCAAGATTGCATATGTTGGCAATACCTATCTTTTCCTGCTGCCATTTCTTAACTTTCAAGAGGCCTTTTGCCTGCATTTTATGACAGACATAATTGTGTACTGCCTTTCTGGTAATTAGAAGGTCAAAAATGAAAAGAAGCAGAAAGCAAGCAAGAAATCAGTGGTACAACCTTCTACCCAGGTAATTCAGAGTTGTGAGATTCTCTCAGATCACCAATGATGTTATCTAGTTTGAATAATGAAATGTTTGCAAGAAAACAATCAACCTCATAGAGCATCAAGGACCCGCATTGATTGTTTCTGCTTGATTGTTTGTCTGGTGTTAATCTCTACTTATCTGGATGCTGCCTGCTGGACAGATATAGTTTTGTCTTTTTGTTTCCTTCTTAGCTTTTTTATTGTCTTTTTTGAATGATGTGCAAATATGCTTTATCTCTATAGGTCTATGATGGGTGATTTGTTTGAATGACAGGCTTCCAGCAATTCCCTAGTGATTTCAGATTTAGCTTCGTCTAGGGGGCTTACACTTTCCCAATTGAAACTATGTTGAATCTGCCTGTGTGTTGTAAGATTAAGGAGTGCTATTTGGTGTTCATGGATGTGCTGTCTTCTGCCTGTCTATGCTACACAATGGATGTTATATCTTTACATTGTATGTTGTGAATAATTCCTGTTTTGTTTTTGGTTTTTTTAGTTTTTGATCTACTGGGTCTTTTTTATTACTTAAAATATTTTGGAGGGCTTTGATTGATTTGCATCTCTTATCCCTTTTATAGCTTGTGTTGATTGTGCAATAATGGGCTGAGTGGGCAGGCACATGTTGATAAAGTTGCATTTAGTTGGAATATATTTTATAGGTCAGGGGTCTTCAACTTCCGGGCTGTGGCCCACTATCCAGCCTTGAGCCATCTGGAACCAGACTGTGGAAGTGGTAGGTTGGCAAGCACATGCACGCATCCCCACTTGCACAAGCACCAGACAAGCATGTATGAGCATTCTCCATTTGTGCAAGCAGCAAATGGAGCTGCACACATGTGCCCACTACTCACACAGACCCATCCCATCTCCTCCCCCTCCAGTCTGCAAAGTCGGGAAGGTTGGCAAATTCTAGGATAGGGTGTTTGTTTCCTTTTTCTGAAGTTGTAAGATTTCTGAAGCCCATTTGTACCCATTCTTACAGAGGTTCCTCATGTAGGAGGTTGAGTTGCTACTTTGGTAATGGAGCACTTGGTTAGTGTGGGATGTTTCTCAATAGACATGACTAAATTGCCAATGTTTCCTCTGCTAATTAGGATATCCAGAAAGGGAAATGAGTTGTTTTCTTCTTCCCTTGTGAATATTGTTTCTTTGAAGATATTGATGGTTTCATGTGTGTTGAAGTGTGGGAAATCAGGAGACAGGAGACCAGCGTAACTTCAGCTCTTTATTCAAGGAATAGATCTGTGCAGTCTTTAACGAGCCGCGGCAGCTCTTCTTATAGAGCTAGCTGGCGGCTCTCACCCAATGACAGCTTTCTGAATCTCCCGCGATTGATTTGTCCAATCACGGGAGATTCCTTACTAACTAATCACTGTCTTGCGTCTCGGCCAATCACGGGAAGAGATTGAGATTGTATAGTATAATTAATTTATTGGTCCCACTTTATCTTTGTAGTCATTATTCTTCTCTTAAGTGTCTGTGAACTTGATAGGCTAATGAGGTGTCATTGTATAGTGTCACAGCAGTTGTTCAATGCATTGATCTTGATAGCTAGTGTCAGTGCGTTGTGAACTATAGTTTTCACAAATAGAGTGTAAAAAAAAAAAAAAAGCCAGTACGGGCATTAATCTGCTAAAAAAATTTCGAGGGCCCACTATGTCCCGGCTAACACATTACGTCAAGTAACAGCCCGCAGTCGTACCGGTGGGATAACAGAGGATGGAAGAAACTGGAAATTGGCATGTCGACGCAAAGTAGTGGATGCAAAATAGATTTGAAACAGAACTTGAAAACCGCAAAAAACTCAAAACAACTGCTAATAAAATAAACTAGGGGGGGACCTAAACATCATTCAAAAAGAAAGAAGTAAAATACGATTCATAGTACAAGCGCAAGATCCAGAATCAGAGATACAAACAACACGAAAAGTAAAGAGTAAGAAACCTATCAATACTTCCAGAGAAGGTGATAACAGCCGAAGAGTAGGAGAGAAGAGTGACCTTCTCGGAACTCTACTGGATAGGAAGGTCAAGCCAGCTCAACTCTGCCTGCGAAAGGACTCGCAGAACATTAGAAGCCGACATCGTAGAGAACCCAGTAGATCTAGTGGAGATTGGTGCGAAAGGCCTGACTACCTTTCCAATGGTTACATGGAGAAAGGAGCGGGAGCTTAAGCGAAGATCTTCTTGAACTGGATGAAGACATTGTCACAACTGAGCTGCGCGGTCAAGGAGGCAAGTAAAAAGCCTGTAGATACGTACTAATTCACTAGGATGGTACCATACAAGAGGGGGAGGGGTGTTACAAAAATACTTGTAATACCACAACCGATTGGCGAAATGACTGCACT
>BHFT01061545.1:0-12308 GCA_004320025.1 Laticauda laticaudata
ATGTGTCTGGCAGCAGGTCTTTCCTCTGAATGCTGGCCTCGTGCGAGCTGCCTCCTTTTATATCCGTGGGGCTGACGTAATGCATCCTCCCCCATGCACAGTGATCCACTAGGCATCTGCTACGCATCCGCTCTGCATCCACTACGCATCCGCGTCATCCGCTATGCATCCGCTATGCATCCGCTACGCATCCACTCTGCATCCGCTTCATCCGCACTGCATCCACTCTTTCCGTTACGCGTCCACTTTGAAATTCTCCCCCGGAAGGCCTGCGGACGTGCCATCTGCTTCCATCCGCTTTCATCCGCTAGGCTTCCGTTGAGCATCCATTTTACATCCGCAATACGTCCTCCCCCCGTCCGTTCTTTTCCATTCTCTTTATGCAAATTTGGGGCACTTTTGAAAGCGGATAACAACGGATGGAAAATTTGCTCATCCGCTGTGTTCTTTTTACATACGTTTTGCATCCGTCGGGCGATGTGACCTGGCCTTAAATGAGATCTTCAGTGGAGTTTAGGAAATGTCTGTGTTCTTCTGTTTATGGGGGCTTCAGGTGTGGGTGTGTCAAGCGAGGGTCTTGTGATGGATCAGGTGATAAGGAGGTTATATCAGGTCAGGGTCACTAGGAGGTGAACTGCTAGTGGGGGGGTTGTGTGGGTTGGTTGAGTGTCAGGCCTACCTCTGATTGGCTGCGTGGTTGATTTGAATTCTTACTACTATAGTGTTTGTGAATAGCCATGTGGTGGGCTATGTGGCCACAGTTGTCCATTCACTGCTATCTTAAAAAGCTAAGAAGAGACCTAGAGCTACAGGCTACATAGTGAACTTTAAAAAAAACCTCCCAGAATGCAACAATGGTGAGGCATTTCTATATTATACAAAATAATCCATGCAGATACAATCCATGAATTCACTGAGTGTCTAACTTCACAAAACTTAAAGAGTTCTCTTAAGCAGACTTGTACCTGCTGTGCAAAAATAACAGAGGAGTCAGGTTGCCGTTTTCAACCTGTTTCTTTCCTCTCTCTTAGGTCACAGCCCCTTTCTATAAAAACTTCTGAATTCTTTATAGTCTCTTCAATCTCTGGCTTGAGGACTGCAGTTACTAGGTTGAATTTGATCTGTAACAGCCAATTGCTTCTTGATCTCAAAGCTCATCAGTAGTCAGTTTCCTTCGTTAATTATATACACATTCCTATGTAATAAATAACTTGTATCAAATTGGCCTCTTTGCCATTAGGAACTGCCCAGTTTGCTTCGAACCCAAAGCCAATTTCTTGAATCAGCATAAGAATCCCACAACTTTGGGATCCCAGGAGATACCAGAACAGGATTCTCTGTTTGACTGAGACAGAAGAATCCTAAACAGAGTTTGGCAACAATCTGGTGTTTTTTTCATATATTCTATCAGCACCTGCAATGTGCAATGTGCAGCAACTAAACTTTCTCCAGTGATATACATATGCAAGGATCTAATGGCAGAATGAAGAGGAAAAAAAGCCCCAAGACATTACTGATGTTCTGCAGCAAGGGCAGAAAGTTTCAGTTGTTTAATCATGGATGGTCAAAGCTAATAATCAAAGGGGAGGGAGTTTATATGCAATCTGAAACAGGAAAGGCTGTGACCCAAGGATGCAGAAATGACAAGTTCTTTCCATTGACAAAAGACTGCATTTCATTTTCAGACTTCCCTCAAGGGGAAAAGTAAGGCAACACTAAGCTCACAGTAAACTAAACAGCAATCACCAAGAACTAGGAAGAGCACCATTTTGAAAGCCCATGTTTTTATGGCACCAGTCAAAGATCAAATCTCACAATCTTTCTGTTTTGTTCCATCTTAGCAAACAGACATCATAGGCAGGGAGCATACTGACAAATTATCCTTTATTATGTTATTTGTAGTGGCTCAGACGCTGAGGTTGCCAATCAGAAAGATCGGCAGTTCAAATCCTTAGCGCTGCATAACGGAGTGAGCTCCCATTATTTATCCCAGCTTCTGCCAACCTAGCAGTTCGAAAGAATGTAAAAATGCAAGTAGAAAAATAGTGACTACTTTGCTGGAAAGATAATAGCATTCCATGCACCTTCGGCATTTAATCATACCAGCCACATGACCATGGAGATGTCTTCGGACAGCGCTAGTTCTTTGGCTTTGTAATGGAGATGAGCACCACCCCGTACAGCCGGAAATGACTAGCATGTATGTGCGTGGGGAACCTTTATCTTTACCTTTAGTCTACTCGTGAGACTTTTTCCTAGAGAAGTGAGTTTCAGCCAATGGATTCCCGTGGAACTCTGGACTGCAGCCTACCCTAAACTGATTCATAAAAGTACCACTACCATTTAGTTGGTAAAAGTTTACCCTAAAAAGTAATGAATTTCTAAATACATGTCTAGACTGAAATGGGCCAAACTTGGGCTAACATATACCTCTTACACATCAAGCCTTAGGCATATCTTTCCTATACAGCACTAGAAAGTTACCCTGTCTAGTTTTAAGCATGTAAACACTAAACTACAGAGAAGTTTGGAAACAATAAAGCCACAACCTATAAAGTGACAAGCCATAATAAAGTTCAGCTGGATATGGAAATTGAGTATTTTTGAGACAGTATTACAGTTCTTCAGATGAAGAGGTTGCATTGAGAATAAAAACTCACGTCTTGCTGAAGAACACTCAAAAGCATTATTCCCTCACCACTAAGTACAGAAATTCAAAGCTTCTATCCACCTATGACACCACTTTGGAGGCTCCAGGTTCAATCTGTAAAAAAATAATTTAGCCTTAAGATTGCTTCCTGACACATTAAGACAAATCCTGTATAATTAAAAAAAAGTCAATTATTATACTAACTTCCTGGGAAACATCAATGCCTGTTTTGATTTTATTTGTACATTATACTGTATAATGCACTGAATATTTTGAAGTCAGCATAAAGCAGGCTGTTGACAGAAGAAAACCTCAAATATCAGGAATTGTGTATCCTGGAAATTAGTCATTGGGATAACAGCGATACTTTATTATAGTTCAACTTCTTTGCTGTTTCTTGTTTGAGCTTTCACCTTTTTCTGCAGTCCCAACCCTTCAGAAGACAAACACATACCCATTATATTACTTTATTTAGTTCCCAGAACCCCATACAAAAAGCAAGTAATGTCTATGCATACCCTTCCTTGATTTAATATTCTATCAAATTTAATTAGTTACTGTGACTTTATATTTTGATTATCCACTCCTCGATAAACCCACACAGATATAAATCTTCCCTGTCACTCCCCAATTCCCCTCCAATCTATGGCAGAAAGACAATTCTTCAAATCTTTACTCCCTAAATTGGATTATCATTTGTCTCCTCTACATTTTTCACATGAGCGTCACATTCCACCAATTCACAGAACTTGATTCAGAATAGAAAAGCTTATAAGCCGAAGAAGACACTGAACCCCCAGCTATTCCATTGTAGACACTACAGCACAAATACTACTCAGATCAGTGGTAATGGTTAAGTAAAGGGAAGAAGGCAATTTCGAAGATTAAAAAGCCATGGCAGCATGTTGTATCTTGAGAGCCAGATATACTTCATTTCAATCCTTACTAAAATTCCCACTGTCCCAAGGAGATCACTCAGTAATAACCACAGGGTCAAGTAGAAATGAGCACTAACAGTGAAGCAGCCTTCCCCATTGCTATTAATGATTTAAAGTTGAACAGAATTAGCCCCACAGAATTCCCCGCATGAGAAACAATGAAGCTGGAAGATGAGTAAAAAGAAAAAAAATATTTCAATGCTACTCAGACCTTCTTTATGCAACATCTCTTCATCTATTTGTCACTATTCTACTTTAATTTCCCTTTTTCTTTTGGATTTTTATTTGTGAGATTTAAAAAAGTTCAGTCAAGAGGGATAAAAACCAGAAATTTGAAAAGCAGGGGGAAGGGAAGGAAATGTCAACTCATAAAATATTTCTATGGTCTTTTTAGAGTTGCCAACAACTAATGGAATAGCTTGCCCTACCAATGAAACAGTTTGCCCTCGGAAGCTGTGGGAACGCCATCAAGAGATTGAACTGCCATTTGTCAGAAATGGTGTAGGGTCCCCCGCTTGGTCGGGGGATTAGACTAGATGACCTATAAGGTTCCTTCCAACTCTGATTATCTGTTAACAGAAAGGGAGGGGGAAAGGGGTTTGAAAGAGCAGTGCGGCAGCTTGGAAATTGAAAGTGCATTCCATAAATAGTTTTCAAAGATAATAACTAGGTGACTGAAGTTTCTGCCGTGCACAATTCTAACTGGAATTCTAACTGGAGAACATGATTGATGACTCTGGGCTATGGATATGCCTCAATGGAGAATATGATTTATGATACACCCAGGGGATGGGGGAAAACCAGGGTCAAGGGTGACAATGAATTATGTGTCTCAGAGTTGGCTACACCCAGGCAGTGCTTGACATACTAACTCCCAATAAATCCTTTTGAAGTTTTGGAAGTTTGGCTTGAGACTCAGGATTTAATTGGGGTAACTGCCGGAATCCTGACAGGAAATGTATTACCATTATGAAGCTCAATAAGAAATTCAATTTTATTATGCTTACAGTTTGTATATTTTAATTAATATTAGAAGTTAATTCATATGTAATAATTGATGATAATTATTAACTAGTACAATAAGGATGTATTTTTGAGATTGAAACATACATAGCTCACTTCCTCCAGAATATCATCCCTCACCCAAGGTGAGTTTAGCTCCATCCCTGTTAGCCTTTCAGAAGGCTCCGAAGGGCTAACAGGGCCCTGAAAATTTGGGTCTTTCAGCAATCTTGGGGAGCTTACGGGGAGCCTGTACAATTCCTCTCCAGCGATCTTGCTTCTGTTTATTTAAAAAAAAACTTTTTAATATTGTGACATTATTTTAATTGTGGCTTTTATGTCACAGAGAGTCACATTCAGTAATATAAGCAGCCATATAAATTTGTTAAACAAATAGAGGCACAAGTTCATTTGCCATACTTCTATGGAAAGGAGTGTACAAAATTATAAAGGGAAACTTAATATTGGAGCAGCTGTTATCATGTATAAACACAAATTAATGTACTATGTATTGTGGGAATATAAGGCTTAGTGATATCTAATAAAAACATTAATTAAAAAGAATATTCCATCCTTGTATTATAAATATTTCCCTGAATTGTTAGATATCAAAGAATTACCACTAAATACAAAAGAATGATCCAACTTGATTACTGCATTTCCAAACATTTTTAGACAATTATCTATTTTAGATATTAACAATCAGAATAAAACATCCTGCATCAGTTTTATGTCAGTATAATGTTGACTGCAACTTTAGGATACTTTTCCACTGATAGTCTTATTGTTGCATATAAATTGCTCTTTTATGTTCTGTGCTTATTTAATCACAGTCTTTGACTTACTGAATCATAAATCTGAAATGTATCTCAACAGACACTTACAGGTAAACCCCAATAAATAATCTGATTTTTTGTTATAAATTTTTCAGAAAAGTCAAGTGTACAAATATTCCAAATATTGTTTTGAAATTCCTTTAGAAAAATGCCCAATTATTTAAAGATATTGAAACTAATGAGGTGATACTAACCCTTCTGAATACAAAATTGCAAAGGATTTCATCTTTGTCTTATTAATAATTAAATATTTCAGTCTATAGAACTTACTGGTCAAATGTGCTTGTACATTCATATTCAAAAACATAGGTAGTTAATATTGAACCATGAGAAGATTAACTTGGGACTAATTCTTTTTCGGTATTAATCCCATACCCATACCTTAATCCCATAGGTATAGGTTTTTTGTCTCTTTTTTAAAGGGCCCATGGAAGCAAATATTTCTTTATCTCATTTTACAATCATTAATAACACTTCCAGATAGATTAAGTAGAATGAGAGACTCTTCAGAAGCTGCTCTGTCTTCTACAATTCTGTACTCATGTATAAAGGAATAAGACTTCTTAAACCCAAGCAAATTACTTCTAAAAAGACAAGTTCAACATGAGCCATTGTGGCACAGTGGTTTGAGTGCAGTACTGCAGGCTACTTCTGCTAACTTCCGGCTACCTGAAATTTGGCAGTTTGAATCTTATCAGACTCAAGGTTGATTCAGTATTCCATCCATCTGAGGTGGGTAAAATGAGGACCCAAATTTTTGGAGGCAATATGCTGATGCTGTAAACCACTTAGAGAGGGCTGTAAAGCACTGTAAAGCAGTATGTAAGTCTAAGTGCTATTGCTATTGCTATTACATTCTAAATCCGCTTTACTGGTGTATAGGGTTTGCAATTCAAATTCTACACCTAAAAAGTGACTTTGTTGACATTTTTGTTTGATTATATCTTACTGTACAACTTGGCCACAGTTTTACTGAAGACAGTATGCAGCAAAATGCAGCATTCTACATTAGGTACTACACAGCTCAGTTAACCTTGCAGAAGTAGGAAAAAAATGCAACATCACTGTTGCCGATCTGATTAGTTTTTCCTTGGTTTTTAAAGGATGAGTTTGCAGCCTCTTTTGATGCTTTCCAATGATCACAGCAAGGAGTAGAGTTCCTCTTCTGGTAGATTATCTTTGAGATTTTCAGTCTTTGGGTGGTGGGCTCCCTGAAGTGTTTGAAATGGCAGAGTGCACATTAGCTGCTGTTGATCAGCTCATTAACTGAAGCATTGCCGGCAGCTCCTCTGCTGCCTAATTTGTGAGCTTAATGCCAGCTTTAGATGGCTCACTGCATTCCTACAACACAACTGAACAGCAGGCAGGCAAGCCCAAAAGATGATCCCCTCAAGGCATGAAGCAATTTAAAAGGTTCAATTATTAGAGACAATGTGTACCTGAGACACCCCAGCTGACACTGCCAATTTTACAATATCCTCAGAGGTCAAATACATCTAGAAAGGCAAGAGAGAGAATACAAGGCTCCTGCACCTCAGTGAAGGTTATTTCTTGTTTCTGTCTTATGCTTTCCTATTTAGTGGGCTTCTTTCAAAACCAGAAGAGCAATGACATTGCTGCAGAAGACAGACTGCAAAGTCAAAGCCATCTCCTCCAATAATAGGCAGGATGAAACACAATGTTTATGAGTTTTCTATTTAGAAGCTTCATTCAATTTTCCACATGGTGAGATTGGCATTCCAGGTAGGTAGTCCGATAGTCTATCCAGTCTGTGTGGTGATGGAGGCAAGTTATGAATGCTTAATTTTTCTGATGTTAGACAATCTGTCAAGATGAATAGAACCATCAAATATGAACTGCCTTTGGAGGAATGATTCCATATCAGGGAATGATATGGATATAGTAGAATTGAAGAGAAGGTTTAAAGGATATCTAAACTTTTTGCTCTCAACTGTCGTAGAAGAAAAGTTCCAAAGTTTTGTAAGAAGCTCCCCTAATATAAATGGTACCTACTCAAGAGCAGTTTCCATTAATTTCAAGGTATCAAGTCCCCAGGCATAAGAGGCCAGAAAGTCCTGAAGAAGACTCTTGATTATGATGAACTCAGTTATCCTACTTCAAAGAAAGGCTTAAGCTGTGCCATCTCAACTTGGGGATATAGTACTTCAATTACCCAAAAGCTCAAATAGTTCTTCTTCTTCAGTCTTTGCAACTTTCTCTCACACAAAAACTGGAGGCATTTGAAAAGGCCATAAGATATTTTCAAGAATCAGAGGCAATCAGGCAGAGAACAAACAAAATCATCTCTACCTGACTAATTAAAGCTTAGATTGTTCACGAATAAGTGCTAAATCAAAACTTTTCTTGCTGGGAGTTAATTGTCTGTAACCTCTTGAAGTAAGCTCTTCTATGATCCAGACAATGACTTCTCACACATTTTTCACAGATAGTTTCCTTGGAATCCTCAACTAGGATGGGACACAATGGAGCTTGCCCATCAATAAAGCTTGCACATAATTATTTCCCAAATGAATATGATTTTGAAGTCCTTCTTTTGTCTACTTCATTTAAAACCTGCATCCTCTTAGGACTGAGAGCCTATGTTTAGATGACTTAAATAAAAAACTGCAGTCTATCATTCCAGAAGAAATAAAGAAGAAAAAGAAGAAAACATTGCCTTAATCAAGAAATAGCAGAAATAACATTGTATAGTAGTAGAGAAACTACTACATTCAAGAAAGCAACATATGCTGCATCATAAGAAAATAAATTAATACTGACTGCTGTATTAACTTTCATTTCCCTTTCAGTGAACTACTAATGTTGTACAGATTTCAGGCATAAAAATGCAAAGTGCACCTATTTTTCACAGAAGGGGTAAAAAAGAAATCCAGCATCCACCATCTGTCTGAATCTACTACAATACCAACAGCAAAAAAATGCCTTAGCATTTGTTAGCTCTGCCTAACTATTTTATACACAAAGTGTATCTTATAAGATGTTGTATACCATGGAACTAACTTATCACGATTAAGTTGTTTTATATTACAAAAAATGTATGTTACGAGTAATAGTAATAGTCCAATACAAGAAACTGAATATGGATGATATAGATTGATTTTTTGTCTCTTCTTTTAATAATTCATAGAACAATAAACACATGCTACACCAGCATATGCCATATGCAGATTAAATTACACATCCCTAATTCATAATACACATTTCCCTATTCAAAAATGTAACATGAAAAGAGCCATTCTAAAACCGATAAATGATTATCCTCAGGTAGGCCTAAGGCAGTGATGGAATTCAACATTTTTTACTATCGGTTCTGTGGGTGTGGCTTATTTGGTGGGTGTGGCTTGGCTGTCATGTGATTGGGTGGGAGTGATGTTGAGTTGGTCATGCCCACTCAGTCATATGACCGATGCTGCAGAGACAGCATCGCCCCACAGCAGCCAACTTCGCTCTCTCTCACTCTGGTTAGGTGCTCCCGGCGTGCGTAAGGAGTGTGAAAGGAAGGCACCCACCTGCGAAAGAGGTGGCTGAAGACTGAAAAAGAGTTGCCTCCAGTTGCCCCTTTTTCTGTGCAAGAACCCCTGTAACTGCTGCTTTACTTCTCCAATGGGCCAGCGCATGTTGGGCTTTTTCGGTGGGGCTGGAGAACACACAGCAGTTGCAGGCTTCTTGCAGTGAAAATTACTGATCCCCAGCTTTGCTCCCCTTTTCCAATAATCCGGCGCTGCCCTGTTCTATGCTCTGGCTGCTCGGACTTGCTGGGCCTGGCACATAGAACAGGGCATGCTTTTTTCAGTGTGGCTGCTGGATTCCAGCTGCACCCAAAAAAGCATGCATTAGCTGCAGGCATCTCGCGACAAGGGGGGCGAGAAGTGCCGGGACATTTGGCCTGCTGGCTGGCTGGACTGGCCAGGCTGGAAGAGGCACATCTACCAGGAGAAGGAAGAAATCATGCTCCAGGAGGGAGGGCAGATGGGTGGATGTCCCAGGGCTGCTGCAAATGCACACTGCATGTGTAGTGGCTGCACACAAAGTATGCATGTGCAGCAGCCACAGGACATCCGCCCAAGCTTCACCGCGGCTGCCACATGATAGGGAAAGCTAGGAGAGTGGCCGGGGCAAGTGAGCAACCAGGCAACTAGGTCGAGGGCGTGGCCAGCCGGAGATCATCATCGATTCGGTGACCCATGCCCAATCACCACTACCAGTTCACAATTCTCTAAACCTTTTCCTGCAAGCACAGGAAGGAAGATATAGATGTTAATGCTTTCTATCCTTGTCAGCCTGATGAAGTATATTTTCAGCAACCCATACAATGGTCATCCATCTAGTAATAGCTTTTATGGGAGATGGAATCTTTCCCCAACTTTGGAAGTTAATGCAGCTATCAGTTTCTGTAATAGCTGCCCTACTAAGCCAACCAAGAAGAGAGCAATTCTTAATATCAGGATATGAATGTAACATAGCTGGCAGGAAGTGGACAGACAGCATACTATTTTAAGCCTTTGCATCCCAGATGAAGTACCTGCTAGCTCTAAGAAAGTTTTCAATCAGATAATGGTGGAAAGCAATTGAGCATAAAAACACAGTAGCATCTATAGTTATCAGAGGTCAAAATTATTCCTCTGTGCACTTGCTTGTTGGAGAAAAAAATCATATTTGGTTATCATATTTATGTATTTATTCTCATTGTATTTCTTGTAACTATGATGTTATAATCAACAATTTTAAACAGTCAGTGTCAACTCCAAAAGAAAACACAAACAGATTTCTACTAACAGGATACAACCATACAATAACCCTAATCTATTATTTTAAAAAAATCATCCTTAAGTATTGGATGCAATCTGGAGAGCATGAGAGAAGATGGTTTTTGTTATATCCTAGGCCCAAAAAACTATGGACACTGTAGTTAATAGCAACAGTGCAAAGCAGTACATAATTCTTTTTGCCTTGCATTACTGTTCTAATAGCAGTAAGGCTGCTTGGCATGAATTTCTCCATTTTCTGAAAGACCTTCCAAAGGGAGATTAGACAGCCTTAAATGCAGCATGCTCATCTTTTCATGGAGGAGACTAAGCTTGGCTGAAGTCAATAACTATTTGCTCTCTTATGATGGATGGATTGATTATGTGCCATCAAGTCAGTGTTAACCACACAGATAGACCTTCTCCAAGATGATATCCTCTTATATTCATCATAAATCCTGAAACATTATCAGTACATCCTCCTGTACACTAGCTCTCTAGGAGAGAAATTGGATGCAAAATAGGAGTGACAACAGAAACTTATTTAAACCTTTGATCTTTTACTTGCTGCTGCCATCATGTGATGGAGAACAGGGAAGATACCGCAAGCACAATTTGTTTGGAGGCAGGTTGCCATGTGTTTCTTATTCTCCTTCAATATAATCGTGCTTAATGAAAGACATATTATAGTCAAAGTTTCAAGAAAAGCCTATAAAAGGACTATACTATTCGTTTATTCAGCACTTTTCCAATAAGATAACAGATAAACATTTAATTCATTGGCATGGTCCTATAACTCCTTTTCTGTTAAGAAAATGGTGATCGTTATCAGTGAAATAACAGAGGCAGAGAAATACAATTGTAGTATGTAAGCTTGCTTCTTTAGCTCTAAGTTTTTACTTTGTGAAGCTAGTTAGTCCTCCAGTGAAGTTAACTACTATAAAATTCAGGTCTCTCTAGAAGTTGTGCTTTCACTTCATAACACAGTAAGTTATAAATTTTTCAATTTTTCAAATTTAATGGGACTCATTCTGGCTTAAGAACTATTTTAAGGACATAAAAGGTTTTTGTAATTTTTGCACTGAACAACTACACAAGTTTTCTAAACCAAGTCCTGCAGAATTCTGACTAAAAATGTACAAGAGGTGAATTGAGCAAAATTACAGAAGTACAGTGTAGCTTTATGCCAGGCATGGGAGAAGAGAAGAAAGCGAGGGACCGTCTTTCTGCTCTTCAGAAAGCCACTGAGAAATGTATAAATATGAGAGAGAAAGCTTATTATGCTCATTAATTTGGAAATAGTTATGATACAGCCATTAGGTCAGGGGTGCGATTCAAATTTCTTAACAACTGGTTCTGTGGGCATGGCTGTGGGTATGGCTGTGGGTATGTCTTGGTGGCCATGGCTTGTATGTAAATATTATAAATATTTATATAAATATTGATTTTTTTATAAAAAAAAGAGAGCAACTTTTACTCAAAATCAGGCAAAGCAGGCAACAGATTGAGTTGTTCACAGAATCGCAGATTAATTCAGAGATCTACCATTCTACAATCTAGTACCTGAGTCTGCACTGAAAAATAGAAACTTCAGTCCCAAGGAAGGTTCAGCTCAGCCTTTTGATTAGCTAGAAAGCAAGAAATTCAATGATCTAATCTAAAGCTAATTTAATCTAAAACTAATCTAAATCTCCCAACATAGCAGAACAGCTGATGGTTGGAAAAATATCAAGTTAGCAGGCAAGTTTGATGGTGTGCATGCCAGATTAGGAGATAATGGGCGGGGAGGGGAGGAGAGGGGTCAGCCAGTGGCATGATTTGCTGGTTCTCTGAACTGGGCAGAATCATAACAACTGGTTCTATAGAACTGGTCTGACCAGGTAGAATCCCGCCCCTGCATTAGGCCTGAATTATGAATTGTTTTATGCAAATATAGAGCTGAAGATTGATTGGTACATGTTGAAACAAATATCAAAGTCGAGTGTCAAAAAACAGTTAAGTATCAGACTTACATTAAATCCCACGCTAATGCTGCTCTCAATGTAGTGGCCTTCAGACTAGGTGCAAACACCTCATCATAGTCATTTGCTGTCTGATTGAACCCTTGTGCTACTAA
>BHFT01061546.1:0-10189 GCA_004320025.1 Laticauda laticaudata
TGGCTTGCTTCAGAACTCTCATCAATGCGGTTTGTTTTGGTTTTCTGTTTGCCTCATTATTTACTTTTATGACTTTAACCTGTGCCTAATAAAATAGTAAAGGCTTTGCCAAACTTTAATATGTGTTTTGGGGTTTGGGTAATTTTGAGAGACTGCAGGTCATCACACAGATCTCCAATGCTGTTTAAAAGAGTGTCAAGGTAGGGAAGCAATCATATCTCCACAGGGATGAGGTTCCACTGGGAGGGAGCCACCACAGAGAAGGTCCTTCTTCTTGGTCCCAATAGATGCACCTCTTTAAGACAGGGGACCTGTAACATATATTCTGATGAGTTGGGTAGATGTAAGGGGGAAGAGATGGTCTGTCAAGCTCTTCTGATCGAGGCTTCCCAAGATCATGAAGCACACTCTTCATCCCGATAAAACCCTATTATTTAGATTAAAGTGAATTCCTCTCCAGCAAAGTCCCGGCAAACTGTCTTTCATGAGATTTCACAGCTACAGACCTTTATCAGGCTTGGAGAGTTGCGAGGCCAATATCTTCCAAATGCCATGCTGTAGCAGCAATTGTTGGCAAGAAGTCAGGAACAGATCTTCACCCTAATGAATTGAACTAATTGTCTCCTGCAAACAGCACTCTCCTTTCACTCCTCTTTATTCCCTATGGGAGGGGATATTCACCATCCACCTAAGCCTTTACTCCTGAGTCAACCCTTGTTCCTTAACTGTTCCCTTCTCCATGAGTTATACAATTAAGGAGTTTTCATTGTGGCAGGTCTCCATGAGTTATACCTGGCAGGTCTCCATGAGTTATACAATTAAGGAGTTTTCATTGTGTCTTCTAACTGCTAGTTGGTGTTCATGTGCTGTGCTAGTCTTCTGATTGTCTAAAGCACTGAATATGTTATCTAGCTGGGTAATGCAATGTTTGCAAGCAAACAACCAAGTTCAGAGAACACCAAGGATCCCACAGTCCTCTTCTTCTTCCCCCTCCTCCTCCTTCTCCCCCTCCTTCTCCTTCTCCCCCTACTTTGTCTTCCATCCAAAACCATACTTTCCTCCTCTTCCTTCCTTTTCCTTCTCCTCCCCCTGCCCTCCTCCTCTCTCTCCTTCTCTCTGCAAAACCCACTCCATTCTGGCACTGATGATGTGAAACATCTCCAGGAAAACATCTCTAGGAAAACCACCAAGCTCAAAGAGCACCAAGGATCCAATGGTTCAACCCTGACCCACAGATATTATCTTCTGTTGAAAGGTTATTTGCCACCTCCCTGATCTAAAACTAAAGTTCCCATCACATGGCAGCATCACTCCAGTAATTTATTGTGTCTAGAATTATTGAAATATTTTATTTTTCCTCTCATATCCCAAGTTTTTTTCTTCAACTGGAAATCACCAGTGGAGCTTCAGTGTGGGGATAATCTTAGCTCCTTAAATATGATATGGCTTTTTCCCCACTTAATATTTTAAACCAAATTTTTTTCTGAAACTAAATTTGATCTGCTTCATCTAATTTATTGCATTCAACAGCTTCATTGACTTATGCTGCGGTATCATTATAAGAATGACATTCTATTACTTCTGTAGATTCTATAACCAATGAGCAGAATTCCAAAGATTATATCCACTTTAGAAAAATTTCAATTAAATTTATGCTTTATAGTGCCTACTAGTTCAACTCGTTCATTTTGGAACTGAGGCCACATAATAGACAATACATCATACCTATTATTTTTTTCTCCACATTAATACCTTTTGATTTTGTAGTTGATATTTTTTTTTTGAGTCATGGTTTCTCCCCCCCTTGCCATCCATTTTGGATTATCCTGCCTTTGAGAGTAAAATATTTTGTGAATCCTTCTCCTTGCTATCAAGAAATGAATTATGTCTCCTCAAATCTGGTTTTTCAATCCATTGAAACCTTCAAACCATTCTTTTTTTTAAAAAAAATAACAAAGTCAAGCATTAATTTTTTTTTCATGAACTTGTTGAAAATCACATACATTTCATTGCCACCCCTTCACTCCAATTCCCAGATTGCACAAGCTGGTTGCAAATATATAACACTCCATATAGGTAATCCTTGATTTATGATCACAATTAAGCCCAAAATTTAGGCTTAGGGAAGATAAGGGGAAAGAAGGGGTGGGGAAAGAAGAAAAGAAAGAAGGAAACAGGAAGGGAGGGAAGGAAGGAAGAAAAACAAAAGAATCTGGTAAATAAAAAATAAAGAATTTGCAAATGTGAGCAGATTACAACCTGCAATGAATAATTGAGGATAACTGCTGGGGAATCGAACTTCTGGTTCAATTCTGGGAGTTGAAATCCACACATCTTAAAGTTTTCAAGTTTGGAAAAAATACTGATACAATACCTAGTATATATCTTGGGGGGACTGAAATGTTCCTGTTTGTTTTTTGACTGGGCTTTTTACCTTGCATTAAGCTCCAGTTTCTAAAACTATTTTTTACTGAATAACCCAAATCGTAGCTTATTGAACAAGCCATCGTTGGCTGGCTTCACACAATACATAAAATCCAAACCAAACAAGCTACTTTTTGACTGAACTATGCATCCAATTACAATTTCTACTCCATCAACCAGTAAAGAATTTCAGTCTCTCAGTGGAAAATCACCAGACTGCAAATTCTTCTGTCCTTAATGCAAACAGTCTTTTTAAATAGGAAAAGTTCCCTCCAATGTACCAACATTAAAATACTGTATACATATGCCCAACTGTTTAATAGGACCTAAAATTAGTGGCTATAATAAGAAAACCATTGCAAGCGAGGTTAAATTTTAGCTTCTTTAAATTTACCACCTGTATGTACAGGAGATAAAAGAAAATCCAATATTTTTCCTCTGTTTTTTTTTCTTTCCCTCTTACAAAAGAAAAAGTAATTTAAAAATAGTAAGAGAGGGTAAATTTAAATTGGCAGGTATTAATTACCTGGTCAGTAGGTGATCTTAGGATTTTGACACTGTGTAGGTAGAGGAAGGGAAATTCTGACTTATCCTTTAATTGCACACATTTATCTTTTGTTTGTTATTTTCATTGCATAAAGGGAAGAATAATATTCATATCAAAAACATAACTTACCAGCCAGTCCTGATAATTAGCTCATGTGTTATTTGGTTGAACTTTTAAGTATAAAGATCTTAGCAATCATTTATCCATGTCCTTTGGTCAACCACAGCAAGAGAAAATACTTGGCTGACAATTCAAGAACTTCCCCAGCTATTAGAATACAGAGTACAGAATAACAGAATAACAGATTTTAAAAAATTTTTTTTACAGATGTTTATACTTATATCTGTTATCTAATACATGCTTGACAAATAAATAAATAAATAAATAAATAAATAAATAAATAAATAAATAAAAATAGATTTGGAATGGACCTTGGAGGTCTTCTAGTCCAACCCCTTGCTCAAGCAGGAGATCCCATATCATTCCAGACAAGAGTCTATGGAGATCATCCAGGTCTAGTTGATCCAAAGGTGTTTTTTCAAGAGGCAACTGGACTTTCTGGTTTTTCTTTGAAGACATTTTGCTTCTCATTTAAGAAGCTTCTTCAACTTTTCAGCACTTCTCATCCAAGAAGCTTCTTCAATTCATCCAAGAAGCTTCTTCAGCTCAGAGCTGAAGAAGCTTCTTGGATGAGAAGTGAAACATCTTCAAAGGAAAATCAGAAAATACAGTTGCCTCTTGAAAAAGCACCTTTGGGACATTCCAGACAAATGGTTGTCCAATCTCTTCTTAAGAACTTCCAGTGATGGAGCAGCCACAACCTCTGGAGGCAAGATGTTCCACTGGTTAATTGTTCTCACTGAGGACATCATAACAGAATCTTGAAAGCCTGATCCACCAACCATATCTTGCCATCATTTAACAGGATGTCCCCAATGGTGTAGAGTCTTCTATACAAAACCAAAGATGAAAAATTCCTAGAATCCATATGGGTCTATATAAAAGGGAAAAACAGAATGATATTGTTATAGGCATATAATACAGGCCACCCAATCAAGCAGAAGAAATAGATGAACTCTTTGCTAATCAATTAACAATGTATGTGGGAAACATACTACAGTAGTAATGGGAGACTTTGACTACCCTGAGATCAACTGAGAGACAAACTCTACAGTAAGTGGGAGATCCAACAGATTCCTAACCAACTTAACTGACAACTTTGTCATCCAAAAGGTAGAGGGGGGAACTAGAGGAAAAGCTATACTAGACCCAATTCTTACTATTAGAGAAGAAGTCATAGAAGGAGTTGAAGTTCCCTTCCAGTTCTATTCTGTTCTATTCTGTTCTATTCTGTTCTATTCTATTCTATTCTATTCTATTCTCTTTCTACTCATCTCCTGGACAAGCAAAGTCAAACAGGGAAGCCAGATTCACTTTAAGCCATGTCACTACAGCACCAATGGATGGGAAAGAGGATATAAAATGGAGAGAAAACACTTGCCCATCCATTTGTTTAACGACGATGCATCCGTTCTGTAGCTCAACTGCATCCGTTTTTCATACTCTCTATCTGGTCCAGTATCCGTTCACAGAGATTTCATCCGTCTCAAAAGTTTTTGAGCTGCCACAAAACTTTTTGAGCGAGTAAAGTATCCCACGCGTCCCGTTCATACCAATCCGCTACCGCATCACGGGGAACATCCGTTATACGTCCAGTTGTCATCTGGTTACACGTCCGCTAATACTCTGCTAGGCATCCGCTGCACATCCGTACAAACTCAATCACTCCAGCGGAAAACGGAAAACACAGGAAGAAGTGAAACGGACGCCGAAACGGACCACAGCGTTAGTAGCACAGCCGACGTAGAAAGGATGAAAGCGGATGCAGCTCGCATACAAAAGCATTAAAAATGTGAAAAAACATTTGTATAGGGACGTACTCTCGGATATTTAGGATGTCTAGCCAGGATGTCTAGAGGTGCAAAAGGACCACTAGGCAGATAACTGAATATGTTTCTATACAAAAGGGGAAGAAAATCATCTGGATCTCAGTAGAGTCGAAGCAGCCGTGGTGTAAATAGACCTCCTTCACACCCTTAGTCTTGTTCTTCAACATCATCAAATTGTTCTCGCACCATGGATGATGAACAGTCCGTATGATAGCTTGCGCTCATTCATCCATCAGAACCAAAACCTGTTCGACTGTTTCAAGTTTTTAACACAGAAGGATAAAGAAGGAGAACGTCCAAGAGCTGTGTGGGTCCGAAGATGGATAGTGAGAAGAATGGAGTTTGGACTGTATGACCCAGTTTGCAGTGGTAAGATGAGGAATTGAAGACCCTTTGTGGCACTTCCAGACATTCATGACAGATGCACCAGCATGTCTGACGAGCATCTGAGACCAGGTTCGACCAAAGCCTAGCACAACTTCTGTCGCACCACTGGACCCATGGACTGAAGCACCTGATTCTGCAGCACCTGGCCTCTGGAACCACATACAGAAACATGCAGTATTGCAGTGGAGGGTGCCACACAACAGCATCAGCCCAAAGTAGTCAGAGAAATGGCGGCGGCCATCAATGAAGAATCGTTGGAGGAGCTCTCCAGTGTCCGACCCTGAAGAAGGCTGGAGGAAAGTTGCAGAATCAGTGGTATCAGAGGGTGGAACTTTCCCACACCATACAATTAGCAGCGCTAGATGGGAAGCACATGGCTGCAAAGCTCCAACCACTCAGGGTCCTCGTTATCACAACTACAAGGGCTTCTTCAGCATTCATCCTCTTCGCCATGGGTCCGATGCTGACTACAAGTTCATGTACATCAATGCTTCAGGCAATGGGTCCGCTTCAGATGCCCAGGATACAAATGCCAGTCAACCTCAAGGAGGGGCTGGAACAATGCACTCATCATGGGCTTCCCAGATTCCAGACCGCCCTACCCAAGACACATAAGATGTGTCCTACTTCATTGTGGGGGATGATCGCCTTCTCCTCAAGAACCGTACCTGCCATGAAGCCCTACACTTCCAGATGCCCTCACATTTGGCTGTGAAGAGAGGATCTTCAACTACAGGCTGTCCAGGGCAAGGCGGGTGGGTGCGAGAAAACGCCCTTTGGCATTCCTGGCCCAACCAGGTTCCAGGTACTTCTCTCCACCATGCAGGCATCGGCTCACTAGACTGTGAGGAACATCGTGGAAGCTTTGCTGATCCTGCATAATTCTCATGCGCCAGCCGCTACCAAGTGTGTTGCAGAACAGGCTTCGTGGACCACAACAACAAGGCAAATGGGGACATGGGCATGGTGAATGAGAGGCAAGGGGAAACCTTGATTAGATAAGTGGTGTGCAAGGCCCCAACAGAGCTTCACGTGAAGGGAAAGAAGCAGCGGCAACCTCCAGAAAGCACTTGTTGTGCACCTTCCAAAGCTGAGCAGTGAGTGTCAAGAACCAGGATGGTAGATGCTTAATTGATGCTTCCCTTGCAGCCTGTCTGCATCACACTGACGAGATTGGTGCCATTGTTATGTTGATGGCCACAAGTGAACAGGGCCTTTCATAAAGAGTTGTGTTTTATGTTGACATGTTGTTCTGAATGAATGATTAAAGTTGTTATTGATAATAAAGGGGCCAGGTGTGGCACCTGGGAGGGTGGAACCACTACGTCGCATTAATTGCTTGCACTGGAGTTTTATCTTATCCACTGCTATCCTAACCATCCTCACAGCTATTACCCATCCTACAGGTATCCCTTGCCCTCCACACTGCTATTCCTAACCCATCCCACAGGTATCCGCTTCCGCATCCCACTGCTTATCCTTACCCATTCCCACAAAGCATATGCAAAGTCTTAACACCAATTTCTAAAAGTTTCCCATCAAGACTTTAATTTACTAAAAGAACTGAACAAAGTGTTGTGAAGCCAAAAGATAAACTTATTTTATAACAAACTGTAAAAGCAAAATGACCCAAGTAAAGTGTCCCAAGCAAAGATAAAACTCAACAGGTAGCCATACCAGTCCTCTGGCACTCTTCTTGGTCACTTGGAGGTGGTACCGGCATAGTCTCATGGGTGAAGGGTCCAGGTGCTTGTGGAGGTGGCTTGCTGCTGAGTGCCTGGTCTGAGGTGGCATTGGAGTGTGCCTGGCCCGCGAGAGGACAAAGGGGTGGTGTGTGGAGGAAGCGTTCTCAGAGAGTGGCTCAGTCCCTATGATGTTGAGAGCCCCTTCTTCGCATGACATGGGGTGTCAGTCCCAAGACCGGATGACGAGATGTGTCTGAGGCTGGGCTTGGCTGTGGGGCTGGGGAAGGAGGAGTTGTAGTGGGGCTGTCCTGGTCTGGCCAGGTGAGCAAGGTGAGGCTATGGGTGGGCAATCTGTGGTGTCAGTGGCATCTGTGGTGTCGGTGGCATCGTGTGGCATCGGTGGCACTGGTGGTTGTATGATGAAGCCTGTGCCTGGAACTGGGAAGGCTGCCTGTGCTGCTGGAAACTCCTGGTAGCCATAGCCTTGCTAGGTGAGGGGCTGTGAAAGGCCTTGGAAGGGCAGTGACATCACCATGGGGTGGCAGGAGCAGACCTGGACTGGGTCGGGCAGGTTCATTGCTGGGCCTTGGATCACCTGGTCTCCTGATTCAGACATGTCCATGAGTGTCTGGTTGACGTAGGTGAGGAAGGGCTTTCTCTTAGAGGATGGTATGCTTGGTGTGTACCAGCTGAGAGACGGAGATCTAACGCTGCTTTTGAATGGTGTCCCTGATCTCCAGCAGGACAGTGTGGCTCTGTCGCCTTCGGTTGGCTCTCTCCTGCTTTCTGTGGAGGTGGAAAGCTGGGGTGGGTGTGGTTGGTCTCTGGTGTCAGTGGCCTCTCCTTTGCTCCCACTGCATAAGGGGGTCTCACACGCGCTCTGCCACCGGGGAGTGCAGCTGTGGGGGGGGTCTCCTCGTGGGTAACTTCAGATGATACCTGGCCTGGACCACAGGAGCTGGACTCTTGGCCAGAAGATGACTGGTCTCCAGCAGGCTGCCTGAGAGAGAGGGTAGCCAGAAGGGGCTGCTCTCGTGGCGGACCTCCCTCCAAGAAGGCAGCACTTGGGCCATCACGTGGTCTCCTGGTCGGTGAGACTTGACGCAGTCTGGCCAGACTTCTTGAGGGGCAGCTTCCCGTACCAGGTGTGCATGTGCTTGCCACCACCCGAGGAGGCCCTCCGAAGTGTAGCCCAGGCTCTCCGCCTTCTCTCTCCCAGCTCCTGCCTTTTCCGCTTGTGTCCTCAAAATAGAGCCTGTGTCCCCTTCCGCAGAGGTTACTACGTTCTCTTTTTCAGCATTCGAGCACCTCATGCCTCATGTTCCTCTTTCAATGAATACTGTCCTCCTCTCGCCTACAGCACGATTGCCTCTTCCTCCTTGGCAGGGCCTTCTGGGCCTCCATCAGAGGGCTTTGTAGGTTTCTAGGGGCTGCTCCACACACACCACCGCATCTAAGCATCAGCAGCACCAAGCAAAAGCAGCACAGCAGCACCAGCTAGGACCAGCAGCACCAGCAGCACCAGCAGCATCCAGCAGCATCAGCAGCACCAGCAGGGCCAGCAGGACCAGCAGCAAACCAGGCAACCAGCAGGACAAAGCAGGACCAGCAGCACTGCAGCAAGTGCAGCTATCACCAGCAGAGTAAGCAGCAGCACGAATCACCAGCACGCAAGGAGCAGACCAGCAGAAGTAAGCACCAGCAGAAGCACCGCACCAGGAGCAGCACCAGCAGAGGTAATGTAACAGCAGAAGTCGCCGCAGCCAGGAGCAGCACTGCAGAAGCCCCAGCACCAGTAGAGTCAGCACCAGCAGCAGAAAGCCCCAGCCAGAAGCATAGTCAGTGCAGGGGTGGGATAGTGGCCCTGTCTTTCGCTTGCCAAGGGGCTGGCTAGGAGTGTCACAGGCTTCCTCTTCTTCCCCATGGTTGTTGGCTGAAGATGTGCCTGGCAGCAGGTCTTTCCTCTGAATGGTGACCTGCTTGCTAGCTGCTTCCCTTTATTTCCGTGGGGCTGACGCAATGCATCTTCCCCGCATGCACAGTGAATGCTTTGCATCCGCTAGGCATCCGTGATGCATCTGCTTTGCATCTGCTGTGCATCCGCTCTTTCCATTGCGCGTCCACTTCGCTGTGCTCCCCCGGTAGCCCTGTGGATGTGCCATCTGCTTCCATCCGCTTCCATCCGCTAGGCTTCCGTGGAGCATCTGTTTCACATCCTCGCTACGTCCTCTCCCTGTCCGTTCCTTTCCTTTGTTGTCCGCTCTGTTTATGCAAATTTGGGGCACTTTTGAGAGTAGATAACAACGGATGGAACATTTTCTCGTCCACTGTGTCCTTTTTACATAGTTTTTGCATCCTTCGGCCGATGTGACAGGGCCTTCAGCAATTGTGTTACTAAATTAACAACTGCAGTTATTCACTTAACAAGCATGGCAAAAAAAATTCCTAAAATGAGGGTAAAATTCCTTGAACAACTATCTTGCTTTGTAAAAAAAACAACCAAGCACAGAGAGCATCAAGGACCCCTCTCATCCCCATATAAACTGAAACTGGAAACTCTCTATTTTGTTCCCTTTTTTACCTTGTCTCTTCCACTCTTACACACTCCTTGACCACAGTTCCGAAGTTGGCAATAACTTTTTCAAGCATTTCTCCATCTACCGTAGCTTTCTACTTTTCCACCGCTGCCAAGAAGGTGAGTGAAAATAATAAGTTGGGCTGGGTTTTTTTTTCTCTTAGTTTCATAACCTCACACCTTGCCAGAGTTGTGATCCCCTGGAGATGTGTGCATCAAGATGGATTTCAAACACCTTTTGAAGAGGGGCAATTGTCACAAGCCAATTGTGGGTCTATGAAGTATTGCTGAGCCAAGCCTTAATTTTTCTCCTATTTAAACCCATCCTCTCTTCCCTCTTGTCAAAAGTACCTCTGTTAAAAAGCTTGTTACTTTCACCACCCTAGAAATGCAAATCACTCAGGTCAAATCCTCATGAGAATTAGGTCAACAACTATGCAAAAATATTATTGTATATGTTATTTACTTGGACAGTCCAAAGGGTCTTTTGCAGTGATGGCTACCCTTTTTGGGCTCCTGTGCCAAAAATTGTGTGAGTGCTTACACGCTCGCACTCGCGTGCCAGCACCCAGAAGACAATGTGTGCCCCCCATGCCACCTACTCATGTGTGCATAATCCCCA
>BHFT01061547.1:0-24469 GCA_004320025.1 Laticauda laticaudata
TGTCTCTGGAGTTTTTTTTCCTCCTTTGCTGATACTTTGCTTGTGTGGAATGACCATTCAAAGTTACAGTGGCATGGAAAAAAGTGACTTGTGACCATTTTTCACACTTACAACTGTTGCAGCATCCCCACAGTTATAAGAGGCCAGGCAAGGAGATGTGTGCCTCGATGTGAGTGATATTCAGTTGGCTACACACAACCAATAAAATGACCACCAAGTCATGTTCCCTGAGTAACCAAGCCATGCCCACCACCTAAGCCATGCCCATAGAACTGGTTGTTAAAAATTTTGAATCCTACCTCTGACCACCATCTGTCAAAAATGATGTAGGTCTGTTGGGTGGGGGGGTTGCACAAGATGACCTACAAGATCCCGTCCAACTCTGTTAATCTGTGTTCTAATTCTTGCTGAGAGATTAATATATTGTCTATTTGTTTTAATATAGAAATTCTGCTTTCTCTTCCTGTAGTTCTATGTGTATTCTTGTTTCTTGTGTGTCTTTCTTTTATTTTCATGTACATTTTCGCACATATTCATTCTTCAATTCCCCAAATAATGGCCTGTTACACAGTCAAAATAATTAATGACGTTCTTCCCAAATTATCTCAATAATTACATTAATAATGCTTTAGATTTACTGTATATTCATACCTTTGTCATGTGTGCATGTAAATAAATTTACATTTCAAGTGTTTGTTTCAAAAATAGAAGCCTCTTTTTAAATATTTTAATTCATTTTGGGCATCTGAAAACTCCCTTATCTTATTCCCCCAGATTATTCATATTAGGTAGCAGAATAATTTTCCCTGGCTCACATTCATTTAAAGTGCTTCACAATTTTCCCAGAATTCCATTTCACTATTGTCTAGAACAGATGAACATTTGTTGCATTAAATTTGCTGGATAACTTTCACATTTCTGAAAAAAATCAGTATGTCCATTTTGACAAATATATATGAAAATCCATATATCCATGTGATATGGTCTAATATGGTCCAAATCTTAACTGCCCTAATAGTATGTAAACAATATTCTACTTTACTATAAATAGTGTGTAAATAGTATTCTACTACATACCATAAATGGTAAATAGTACCATTCATAGATAACTCTTAATACCTGTTAATTTTATGTAGTGCCCTCCAGGTAAAAGTATGCCAAAAGTGAAAAATGCAGGTAGCATCTTATGATTGCATCCAATAAGAATGGAATATTTTGTCTTCATGAAGCAACTTTAATCTTTTTCATATTTTTGTCTCACTTCTTAAATATGAAATAGCATCCTCATAAGAATTTGCTACTTCAATTCAAAATTCTATAGATCAAGCAAATAAAGTTTGATTGGTATTTCATTTTTAACAACTTTGATTCTCTCTCTCTCTCTCTTTCACACACACACACACACACACACACCCNCATTTTTAACAACTTTGATTCTCTCTCTCTCTCTCTTTCACACACACACACACACACCCCACACACACACGATCAGATTGTTCTCTCCCTCTCTCTCCACCTCCTGGCAGTGGCACCAGCCATGGTCTCCACGGTGGCCTGCACTGCTTTGTCCTCCCACCCCCACTGCCTTGTATTGTTCTTTGTTCTTCACCACTTCTTCTCCTTGCTCACTGCCACAAAGGAACAGGAGGCTGAGTAACACTCTGGTGAGGTGGCCACAAAGTGGAGCAGTGGGAGGGGTGGAAGATGAAGTGAGGCAGGAGGTATGGAGCTGCCTCCCATGCCCTGCACCAGCTTACTTGAGGGTCCTGCAGTCAGACCATCAACTTCCTGATAACTTCCTGGCCTTGCAGCGATGGCTCCAGAAACCCTGTCCAGGACCTCACATGGCTGCTGACCTTGTTCTCCTTGTTCTCCACTGCAATAATTCAGACCTTCCAACTTCTCATGGAAAAAAAAAATCTCACAAAGTTGGAAAGTCTGAACTATTTTTTTTACTATAGTCCCACAGACTATTTTGTTGCCCTGCACGTGGTGGTGGAAAAGCAGATTAGTGAAGGGATGTGGCTGTCCTGGGGTGGGGGGTGGGATGAGGATTTGGCATGGGTGGCCTGGATGAAGGGCCCTCAGGTAAGCCAGTGTGGGGCACATGGGGCAGCTCTGCACCCCTACCTTGCTTTGTCCTCCACCCCCACCTTACTTTATTCTTTTTTGTTCTTCACCATTTCTTCTCCTTGTTTGCTGCTGTAATAGAGTAGGAGACTACTCTATTACATGCACCATTGTGGCAACAACAAAGCGAGGTGGTTGAGGGTAGAGGATGAAGCAAGGCAAGGGGTTCAGAGCTGCTCTTCACACCCTGCACTGGCTTACCTGAGCATCCCACAGCCAAACCATCAACATTCTGACAACTGCCTCATCTTGCAGTAGCTCCAGCAGCCCCATCCAGGATCCCACATGTGTCATTCATCTTCCTGCTCCATTGTGGCAATGAGCAAAAAGAAACATGCCAGTGGCCATTCAGAGTCCTGGATGAAATTTCTAGAGCTGCCGTCTTAAGACCAGGCAGTTGTCAGGATGTTAATGGCTGCGGGACCCTCAGGTAAGTTGGTGCATGGTTCATGGGGCAGCTCTGCACCCCCATGTCTCATTTCATCCTCCACTTCCACCACCTCATTTCATCCTCCACCCACCACCACCTCATTTCATCCTCCACCCCTACCCCATCCAGCTTAATTTTTATGCCTGCGCCTTGCCCCACCTCATACAACCAGAAGGTGGGAAGGGCTTAACTAGGCATCAGGGCTGCCTCTGTTCAATTTCTAAGAAAGAACAATCCTTGCTCCATAGATTTAGAGAAAAGTACTTTTACTAGGAACAAACTGAATGCAAACGGTTTCAAGCAAGTTCTGTGGCATGGAGTGGGAACAGCACTTTGAAATCCAGTATACAGGCCAGCTCCCTTGTAACTAGGCAATGGAAGGCCACTACAGATCAGAGCCAACTGCCTTGGCCTTGAAGATAACTGCAGTTGCAAATGTCAGGGCTCCAACAAATCCACTCTCATTCAAATCATAAGTCTCTAGCCACATCTCTCAGAGTAAAAAAAAAATTGTTTTATTGGGAATGGCCATGTTGGCGTTTGCTGGGTACAGCCAACACTAAAATACATCATTCATTTCCCCCTTGATGTATATTCTCCAGTGGAACACATCCATAGTCAAGAGTCATCAATCATGTTCTCTAGTAATATTCTTGTGCACAACAACTTTGGGCTGCCAAGGCAATTATTTAAGGCATTTGAGGAATGCAACTGCTTTTCCCACTCATTTTCTGATGGCAACAAAAATGACCCAAGGAGTTTTTTTGTTTTTTTTAGTTGACAGCAAAGCTGCAATATAAAATTCTCCACAGTTTTATGGCAGCAAACTCTCCCCCTATTTTAAGGAAATGTCTGCATATATTTTAATAGTATTGATTTATCATCTAGATGTTCAACTAATTTTAAGTTTTATAAATCGATACAATTCCATAGAACAAAATTCTCAAAATGTGATGTTTTTAGCTGAAGCCCTGCATAATGCTTAAATGATGATCACATATCACAGCTGTTAGATATTTATTTAACTGTTCTGGTCTTTGTCAGTATTTTTTTCAGTTGGAGACTTCCAGGACACAATCCTCAGACAATGCAAATGCATTTATGAACTAGTTTTCACAAAAGTCTTTTTGTTTTTCCTCAAACCAATTTTCAGGATCCATTAAAAGGCTAGATGTATACTCTGAGACAGTTCATGTGATAACTGAATCTACCCTTTTTTTTATTCTGAAATCTCCCTTCAGCCTAGTATTAAATTGTTACTATAATACAATCACATTGCTAGTGCTATAATATTTAAATTTCCTTGGTTAAATTTAAATTATTATCATTTATCGATAATAAACCTACTGTAAATAGCATTTGTTACAAGGCATTAGATAATGAAAGAATACAAAATCTATAGAATTATAGATTTTGAGTCCCAGTTACCATCTATCCTACATTTTATAGATTTCAGTCGAAGGTTTGATTCTAATAATGCAATTCATTTTTCTTCCCAGCTATAGCACTTAGAAGAAATGTATAGTCTTGATTACTAATAAAGGAATTGTCACTTTGTAAACGTAGGAAGTATTCTTATGTAAAATAATTATGTGCTAGATTATTCTGAAATTTTTAGTCATATGATAATCTCCCATTCTCTTTTAACTAGAAAATAAAACTGAAAGCCACCCAATTTGATTGTTTTTTTCAAGGACTAAGAAAGCAAGGAAGAAATAATCAAGGTAGAAGATACAACAGTTTTGATGTTTAAACATTCAATTTTAATGTTTAAACATTTCTATTGTGTACAATATTTTAAATAAATCCCATCAGACTAGAGTCTAGACCTATAAGAATTCTCCTTGATAGTTCAACAGAAAATGTAACACAGCCAAAAGTCACTGAAGAGCAGTGATAAATCAATATAGGACAGCAGACCTCTGCCATTCCTATATTATTACATCAAATCTCTTCATAAACATTTTTTTTATTTCATGAGAAAAAAACTTGGAGACATGATATTTTTGGCAAATGCTAATTAATTTCTCTTCATATTAAAATATTTACTTTTTTATTTTTAGCAAATTAAATTAAAGATGCACTCATCTTTCAACTTCTGATCCTTTCCTGTACATACTGATTTTAGAATATTATATAGAAATATGCATAATAATATTTTCCCTCCTTCTAATTTCTACCACTATTCTGAATCTTAATAACACAAATTTTATATTAGTAGGCATTCTATTTCTATCCATCATCTCTTTCCACACTGATATTTCAATTCTTGCTGATTTTTGAAATGCTTTCCATACACCTCCCTCGGGATTTTGTATAAATTACATTAATCATACTCATATCATTATAGTAACATTATAAATATTACAATTAAAGTTGTTAACATTGTTGTATTTGCTCTACCATGTATATAATCCTTCATCATGTAATTATTCAGTATTTTAATACACATTACTAATAACCATAATAACATTATTTAAGTGTACGTAATACAATCATCTTTCAACTTCTGATCTATTCATGTACATACTGATTTTAAAATATTATATAAGAATATACACAACAGTATTTTCCCTTTTTCTAATTTCTACCTCTATTCTAAATCTTACTAGCACAAATCTTATATTAATAGATATTCTATTTCTATCCATCATCTTTTGCTCATTTTTGTACTTCAATTCTTCTTGATTTTTTGGCATGCTTTCCATACCATACCCTTGGGTTTTTGTATCTTCATGTATCATTCATATTTAATCCAAATATTTCCTCTATCTCTAACTCTCCCTCTCACTGCCTAACCTTTACTAGGTCTATCAGTGTCTGTCCTCACTTAGGAATGCTTTCTGTTTCTCCAGTTCTATTTTTTTATCTTTTAATGTGTAATCTATCTGATCTATTTCAACCCTTTGAATTATCTCTTCCTTTTCCTTGTCTTTTGGGTTCATTTGTTGTTTTATCAGCTCTATCCTTTCCTCTGCTTTTTCTATTTTCTCCTATATTTCCAGGGTTACCTGTTTGTTTTTCATTATCATTTGCTGAGCATTTTCTGGTTTCATAACTATATCATGTTTCAAATCCTTTATCTCCCCATGGTTCTTTGTTATGGTTTCACAAATGCTTTGAAACATCAATAATATTTCTTTTTGAAATGTACTTATTTTTCCCTGTTGAAGCATTTTGTTTTATTTTAATAAGTCACAAATTTACTCAATAATCTACCAAGGACCCAAACTCTCCATTGTCTGAAACACCAAAAAGCCAATATTAAAACAATTCTCTCAGTCCCAAAATCATTCCTCAGGATATACAGTATTTATAGTTCTCTGTAGTCTTCCACCAGTCAGTTTAGTCCTTCCAAGTTTTCCAACACGTCTTTTTTTTCTTTTAATTTTCCTTCTTTCACCTCTTTACAGTTATCAGACAACATTTATAGTTATAGATGATCTAACAGGTTTTGTAAGCCACGTACTCAACTCTTCAGTTTCAGTGATAATTCCAGGTATTTGTAAGCCACTCTACTTAGCAATCTTCAAAAGTCTCAAAAAAATTTCCTCCTTAACTGTGAAGCAAATAGATATCAGACATTATGCAAAGAGAAAAAAGAAAACAAAACAGTCTTCCATGTGTTGTTTCAAGGACATTCCCAGCCTTGTAAAAATATAGTGTATTTTCTTTCCTTCACCAGAAAATGGCACCATCACCTAAGTTTCAATGTTATACTCAATCTAAAAGCAGAAAATCTATCCTGATTTTCTTCAAGCAATTTATTCCAATAATCAATGAAATGTTTCCAGCATTTTAAAATGCCTTTTCAAAATATTGCTAATAAAGTATCCAAGTCCAGTATTTTTTTTTAAATTGTGTTCTCTCTTCGGTTCATTTTCTTTCAGGTCTGTAATCTTTCTCTAAGTATTTGTTTGCCATTTTTTTTACCACTTTAAAGAGTCTATCTTTTTGGAGTTTCTTTTCTTTGGGGTTTAATCTCTAGTATAGAAATTGAAAATCCCTCATCCAGTGCCAGTCCACTGTTCATATACTTCTTCAGAATATTTCAAAATATTGCCAATAAAGTATCCAAGTCCAGTCCCTGTATTTTTTAAAAAATTGTATTCTCTCTTCAGTTCATTTTCTTTCAGGTCTGTAATCTTTCTCTAAGTATTTGTTTGCCATTTTTTTTACCACTTTAAAGAGTCTATCTTTCTGGAGTTTCTTTTCTTTGGGGTTTAATCTCAAGTATAGAAAAATTGAAAATCCCTCACCCCGTGCCAGTCCACTGTTCATATACTTCTTCAGAATATTTCTTTCTTCAGTTGTCCTAGCTTCACAGCAGCCATAATGCCTTCCCCTACTTTCTTCATCACCCCTTCAGAATTACTTTAGCCCTTTAAGGGCCCCCCAATGAGAAGGGTTCAGACTAGGTTCACAGAACCCCATTCCCTATGACTGTCCCGCAGTGATGCCAAACTGGAAGTCCCAAATATAGTATTGAGTTACAATATATACAAGTAATTAAAATCTCACCAGCTATGCTCTATGTGGGGGATGTGGGTGTGTCCTTGGATGACCATGTGCCACAGATTAAGATGGATTATTCTTTGTGCTTCTACCTTCTCCAAATGCTAAAGGAAATGGAGTCTGGATTCCCAGCATGCACTTGTTTTGAGAGGGCAGGCTGATGCTTAATGTTTGAAGGGTCAACTTCAAACAATACACTTGGTATTTGTCTCTCCAGCCACCAGATGGGGTTAGAGAGCAACAACAGTATATAAAAGTGATATGCTGTGGCAGTGGTGGTTAACCTTTTTGGACTCCTGTGCCAAAAATTGCGAGTGCATCAGCACGCCCGCACTCATGTGCCAGTACCCAGAATGCAATGCGTGCCTGTCATGCCCTTACCTGCACTGCGACTCACAGCTGATTTTTCAGCTGGTTTAAGGCCTTTTTTGGCCTCCCAGAAGCTTGGAAAAAGCCCCTGCAAGACTTTCAGCCCAAATTATAGGCCTGTTTCATCACTTCCAGGATTATAGGAAGTGACAAAATGGGGCTATAATTCGGCCTGAGAAAGCTTTTTCCAAGCCTCTGGGAGGCCAAAAAAGGCCTCAAACCAACCCCCCCAAAATCAACTGTGAGGCATGCACATGAATAGTGAGGTGAGTTTGCCTGCAGCTCGTGTGCCAGCACAAATGGCTCTGGGTGACACTTGTGGCACATGTGCCACAGGTTCGCCATCACGGTGCTGGGGCATGACAAATTCTATCTCATCAGGTTTCTGTAATTCTAATAATGTTGTATTTACTAATTTACAATAATAGAAATACATAAAATCCTCCCTGTTTTTTCTCAATACTCTCTGCATGTTGATATTATTAAGTTCCTTTAGTTATGTTTTTCCCCCTACTTCACTCTTTGGGTTTTGTTTTGAGTGAGTTGTCATCTTTTTTTGCTTGATATACATTGTTTTCATACAACTATAAACTGCCCAGAATTGTAATTTAAAAATAAATAAATAAATGTACCTCCTACTTCCCTTCCTATCTACAGAGCTATAATTTCACACACTTCTATCAGAATATTTAAAATCTGTCCTTCCTATTCTTAATCTATTTTCTCGTCTTCTGGTCTGATATTTAATGTTTTGCTATTCAGTATTAAAATAAATGTAATATTTACTTTTGCAAATTCTTTGTATTCAAACATAGAGGTTTGTAAATGGATGTCCATTGAGTTAATATATTTTTCTTGTCTCCGTGTTTTCTGCTTAATCTAGAATCACTTTGAAATGATTGTCATATCACGCACGCATGTACGCACACACACGATAAGCTTGTGCAACGAGCAACAGGATTTACAAACCTCATAAATGGCTAGCTCATAATTAAAGTAAGTTCTGGAACCTTGCATAACATTTCCCTCTCTTTAAAAGTAAACTTTAAAGGAGATACTTTTAAGCTTAATTACTTAATAAAATTAATTACTTAAAATTTCATCAGATTGAAATATAACTATTAATAAAAATAAACACAAAAATGAGACCGGTACAAGAGTTACTGCAAAGCTACACAATAATATTTTAATATTCACATTCAAGCTGGTCATGCCCCTCTACATGTACTGTGGTCTGGTAATTAATGACTCAATTAAGCTCAGATCCTTTTTGTCAGAGAAATGATTATTTGTCAGAGAAATGATGACCAGTGCCATGGCGTAGAGGTGGAGCTCTCACCTCACAATCAGGAGGCTATGAGTTTGATCCAAGGTGGAGGCTAATATTTGGAATAGACTCTCCTGCTTGAGCAGGGGGTTGGACTAGATGACCTCCAAAGTCCCTTCCAACTCTGTTATTCTATGTTCTATGATCTTTGGCTTACTGAGAACTATTCCAATTTTTCAGGCCCTGCTATCTAGTCTCTGCTGCCTGTTTCCATATTATGTCAGCTCCATCTGCATCCTTCTTAACCTGTTAACACCTAAAATGGCTCTTGTCATTGTAAGTAGGAATAGCTAAATTATTTCTATCATGCCTTCAAGAGTTTTAAGAAATTGTTTGGTATGTATATTTGTAAACAATAAAAAATTATTTTAAAAAAGAGTTTTAAGAAATTGTTCTGCATCTTAATATACATATTATAATCAGATAAGAAAGTCATAAGAAAGTCATCAAGCATCTTATTAAAATTAGAAATAAGAACAAGATGCCCTTGAAATCCCAGAAAATAAGCATCTATATATCAAAGGCCTACTTTTGAAACAACAGCTTTTAAAAGAGAAATATGCTAAACTTAATTTGACCACCAAATGAGATACTTTGTAGGTCATTCTAAATTGCAAACTATCATTTAGAGAACAAATGAACTAAAAGAAACCCAGGAAAAAAATTGTATTAATTCAGTATAAACAAAAATGTTTCTGTATATTGCATTTGCAAAAGCATTATTCATTCATTGCAGGTACAAAGAATCAATCTGTCAGATCCATGTATCTGCCATTCTTCAATAGAAGAAGGGAGGAGGGAAGCTGGTATAAGTAATCCTTTTTGATGTAACCTGAATATATTAAATCTTATATTGAATTTGTATAACCTACACATAATATACAACTGAAGGTTGGGGGCCACATGTCCAGAAATCTATCACTTCTTGAAGAGAAGCATGGGCAGAAGGGACCATAAAAATTCCAGCTCCAGAAAATTAGCCCTGAGAAACTCTTCAAAAGATCGTTCCCAAAGAAAGGGATGGGAAATTAACATGTTGGGTCTTTGTTTGACAAAATACACATCAAGATAAGGGGAGGAGTCCTAACTTCCCTTATCTACCACTGCATACCTGGAAGCCGTTAGACTTTGCTTTGAATCCTACTGGAATTATCTCATTTCAATAGAGAATTCCTTTTGAATTCAGTGATCAGAAGTTCATTATTTTTGGTTGAATGGGAAAAATCCAGTAGCTGACACAATCATCACTTGTAATGTTAGATTGAGATATACTATTAAGTTAGATTACTTGTATTCACTCTTATCAAACAAGAAACTGGTTTAATATATGTAATATGAAGCTATCTTGCAATATTAAATCATGCAATCACTTCTAATAAAACATTCCCTAGTGAATGTAATGCAATTGATTCTGCAATCTGTACCTGAACTGAATTATAGTGTTGGAAAATTCCTTAAATTTAATGTGCAGCATTACACCTTCTTTTTTCAAATCAGCTCTATAATTTATTCCAGAGTCTGGAACCATGCAGATTGCTCATTATTGTAAATACATTCATCATTATTACTTTTGATAAAACTTTACTATCATCAACAGATTACTTTGATCCTCATTTTGGAAGTCTTTTATAAAGCATAAAATCAGAGAAAATCAGAATGAGTTCATATTGTTGCTAAATTTCTCCATGTAATTAATTGTATATATAATTTAATGTTGAGAAAGGTCAGTCGGAAACAAGCTATACATTTGGTGATTTGGCCAAGGAAAAGTAAAATCAAGATCATAAATTAACCTACTTACTTTAGTACTACATTTCATTTTATAGGATTATAACTGCATGTGTTATTTAAATCCTTTATCTCTTTTTAGGCTCCTTTCAAATTTTTAAGTTAATTTTAAGAATGGGTGTTTTTATTGTTTAAAATGCGATCAGGGGAAGCTGACACACTAAAGAAAATCAGCCGTTTGGTTCAATCAATTCCCCCAACCCACAAAATTATCCTAAGTTAGCCATAGTATTTATTCTATTACAAAAAAGAAAGGCTTTAAGTGTACCTTAAGGGCACCAAAGAGCCCCTCAAGAACAAACCATAAACAAATTGCTGAAGAAAACAAACACCAAAACTAAATGTGTGGTTGAATGATAAAATGAACAATCCAGTCCACCTGCCATGGAAAAAAAGCAAAGCTCAACTGGAATGCTAATTATATTTGGAAAGTATATGATGAGAATATCTCCCTTGATATGGATAATCAATGACCATAACAGAAAGATTCCACATGGTAAAAGATACAGTGTTGTACTGAAAAACCACTGCATCATGGCAAGTCTTTTGTAAAATAGTTTATAATATGTTGTCAACATTCCAAACTCTTAAATATTCTATAAAAGGACAGAGGAGTTTGAATATTGTGCCTAGTAGTTTTAGAGAAAATCGAGTAAAGTGAAATTGTCAGGCTCCCAAGAACTATACATAGAGTTACTTCTGAGTAGTTTCCTTTATTATTCCTTACATACAGACAGAATCTTGCCAAACTAAAGCAACTATCTGCATAACTATAGATATATACTAGGAATTGCTGGGGAGGAGCTATTTAAACCCTTTTCCTGCAGACCAAACTTTCCAAACTTCGCTGCCTCTTTGTCCTCTGAAACACAACTCCTTCTACCTGAGAATCCAGTCTACTTTCACCACAGAAATTAAAAATTAGTTTACTTCTTATTGGTCATGTGTTTTTGTTTAAAGGCTGTTTAAAAATGTGAAACAATACAAAAGTACAGGATTGTAGCTTATTTGGTCCTTAAATACTTTATTTGTGGATCAAAAAGAGAGAGAGAATACATGTTCTATTTCAGTCTCTTTTATCCTAGAAACCACAGGACAACTGCCTTTGTGCAGAGTTGCTAATCCTGCAGAGCAATACAGCTTGTGCAGACCTTCCCCCACAGCATGACTCTGTAGAAATATATCCCTAGATGAGCTGAAATCATTTATACCTGATGAGAGCTAGTGCAGTCTTTTTCAATTCTCTTGATGCAATGAAATAATAAACATAAATACAATCTTTTACTTAAGATAGCATCTCTGATTCCATCCAAGATTAATTGTGTCAGCTAGAGTCCTTGGCGAGCATGTCATCAGACAGAATATACAGGCTACCTCAATAACAAGTCAAAAACAGACACTGCATAAAAGCAAAACAATTCAAACATTATAAGAACACACAAAAAAGCTTGCTCTTTGGGTATTGCAATCTGGGCAAATTAAAAAAAGCAAGTAATGCTTGCTTCAAGAAGCAATATGGTAGTAGCTCAGAATATTCAAAGCTCAGGAAACTCCACTTATTTCTTGCTCACCAAAAGAAGAGAGGAAGACCAGTATACATCAAAGAGTGGCTAAATCCCAAGAAAATTTACTCTGATGAGGATGGTAGAATATTAATGATTGAAATAACAATACATCAGAACAAATGCTGCTAAATCTAATGATGCAAGAAGAAAGGGCACAAAATCTCAAATTGAGGAGACAAAGTTTCTTTGAACACACCAATAAAGCAGGGAGATGGCTGTTATATAAACTAAAAAGAGAGAAAGAGAAAAGACTAATACAACAATTTGTTAGATGAGAATGGGAATTCACACTACCAGGTGGAAAAGAAAAAATTTATTACATAAAAATTCTTTGAGTACCTGTACAGTCAGGAAGAAATAGCAGAAGAGAGTATATAAGAGTACTTAAAAGAGAAGGGCCTAACTATAATATCGGAAGATAAAAGGGAAATGTTAAACAATAAAATAACCTTGATAGAACTAAAAGAGACAGTTCAAAAACAAAAAAGTAATAAAACACTGGGACCTGATGGACTCCTGGCGAAACTATACAAAACTGTTGTGGCTCTGAGGCTTGAGCCTGCATTGTTAGAGGAAGAAGACTCGGACGATGGGGAAGAGGAGGAATTGGGAATGTCTTCCTCAGGACCTTCCTCTTCGGCAATGCTTCCTCCCTGATTGTGGCTTCAGGTGTCGGCAGATAACAAACGAGGAAAGTCCTGAAGGCTAAATCAGGAGAAGGAGCAGGGCATATCGGAGCAGCCTCTGACAGAGAACTCCAAGTACGACAAATGCTGGCTTGAATGCTAGACAACGTCGCAGGAAAAAGTGTGAGCTGCAACGCAGGAAGCAGGGAACAAATCCAGAGACCTGAAACTGAGTGACTGACACACCAACGAGCGGGGATAAAAGTGGGTGTGTTTTTCTCTCAGAGCTCATCGTACGGCGGACAAAGTGTGAGTTTTTTTGTGAGCTTCAATGTATTTCTGTTTCCTGAAAGCCTTCATGATTTATGTTGCTGTTATCACTGTTGCGACTTTGGCAGCAGCGTGTGTGATTATTGCCAAGAACATGCCTGCGTTACAGAATTAACTCTATAACTACTAGAATTTTTTGCACTGCCTGTATTTAGTCAGAGTTGTAGACTTTCATCTCTCATTGGAAAAGGTGAGACATAACAACAAAACCATACAAGAACCAAGAGATGCAAATGTTGGAACTATATAATGAAGCTTGGTTGCTTTTGAAGCTGCACAAAACTTTTTGAGCAGAAAATGTATCCAATGCACTCCGTCTAGACATCCGCTACGATATGGGAACATCCTTCATAGATGTCTGTCGTCATCCGTTACGATCTGCTTAATTCGGCTAGCATCACATGAGCATCCGGCGCAAACCCGCATTCCTCCAGCGCAAAACGGACACAGGAGGAATGCGAAACGGCACGGCGGAAGGACACGCAGGGCATAAGTAGCATGGACAGACGATAAGGAATAAGAGAGATGCAGCTCACATAGATAGCATTAAAACAGAAAAAACGTTCGCAGAGGGGATGTATACTTGGGATATTTAAGGATGTCTGCAGGATGTCTAAGGATGCAAGAGGATACCTAGTGGAAAAATGATATTTCTTATAAAGGGGGAGAACTCACTGGATTCATTTCAGTCGCAGAAGCCCTGCCGGTGTCGACCTTTCAGCCTTCATCTGGCTCTTGCTCTTACGCATCAGTCATCTCCACATGGGGATCATGCACAACCTCCTTTGGTACACTCTGTTCTACAACAGTGCGGGAAAGCTTACAGGCTTCTTTTCTGTTCTATGGTCGAAGAAATATTGGCGTCAAGAGTTCCTGTGGTCCGTAATGCCATGGATTCACTGAGAAGAGCAGAGTACGGACTGTACACAGCCTGATTGGTGGAGCTGTAAAGGAACGAAGCAACTCGGTGCATTCGAACTCTCATGAGGATGCTCAGCATGTTTGATGAAGTTGTGAAGCTGAGAGCCGGTTGACCAAGAAAGCACAACTTCCGGCCCAGCCTGGACCGTGGCTCAGGTGGCACAGGGACTGTGCACATGGCCTCAGGGACCAACGTACAGGAGCATGCAGTGAAGGCTGGAGGGTGCCACAACACCACAGCATTGTGGTTCAGAGAAGTGATGCAACGCTCAATCGAGAATACCTGGAGGAGCTCTTCCAGTGAACCCTCCACTGAAAGAAGGAGGAAGTAAAGTTGCAGAGCAGTGGTATCAAAAGTGGAACTTCCCCTCACCTGTTGGAGCCATAGATGGTCAAGCAACTGGCTGAAAGCTTACAGTCAGTAGGGTCCACTTATGCACACTACAAGGGGCTTTTTTCAGGCATCATCCTCATTCGCCTATGGTCGATGTAGACTACAGTCATGTACATCTCGATGCTTCAGGCAACTGGTCTTCAGATAGCCCAGGGTATATCAACTGCACATGACTCAAGGAAGGGGCTGGAATGCAATCGCTATCATGGCTTCCCAGATCCTAGACCCCTGCCCAGCGACACACAAGATGTGCTACTTCATACGTGGGGTGAAACTTCTCCCTCAGACCTACCTCATTGGAGCCTACACTTCCAGATGCTCACCCGTGAATGAGTGGACTTAAGCTACAGGCTGTCCAGGGCCAAGATCGGGTGGTGGCGAATGCTTTGGCATCTTGGCCAACAGGTTCCAGGTACTTCTTCACCACCATGCGCATCGCCCAGAGACCGTGAGGTGGATCGGAAGCTTGCTGATCCTGACAATCTATGCGCCTACCACACCAGTCTTGGCAGCACAGTCGTGGACCTCCAACAAGAAAATGGGGAATGGGAGCCTGGGGAATGGAAGGCAAAGGCAAAACTTGATAGAACACTGTGGATGTGCGCCCAACAGAGCTTACGTGAAGGGAAGAGCCAGCACAACTCCTGAAACACTGGTGTCTAACTCCCCAGCTGGCAGCACGTGGAGTGTCAAGCAGGATGAATATGCTTAAATGCATGCTTCCTTCACTGTCTGCATCACATTGATCGAAGATTGGCCATGTATGTTGAGTGGCGCCAACAATGAACAGGCGCATTTAAAAAAGAGTGTGCTTTGATGTTGAAATGTGTGGATAATGATTCATTGTTATTGATAACAAAGGGCAAGGTTGTGGCACCTGGGAGGGTGGACCATAGAGTCCCATATGCTTGCATGGAGGTTTTATCTATTCCACGCTTAGTACATCACCACAGGTATCCTACACCCATCCACAGTATTACCCATCCTAACAGTTCCCTGCCCATCCCACAGCTATTACCCATCGAAGCTTATCCCGCCCTCCCACTGCTATCCTAACCCATCCACAAGCAAGCAAAAGGCTTAACATCTTCTGAAAGTTTCCACAAGACTTTATTAGACTAAAAGAACTGAGCAAGTGTGTGAAGCAAAGGATTTAATCTTTATTAATGACAAACTGTAAAAGAAATATGACCAAGTGTCCCAGCAAGCATAAGCATCAGGTAGCACAAACCATGTCTTTCTGGCACTCTTCTCAGTCACATCTGAGGAATGCCTCATAGTCCTCAGGCAGAAGGGTTACCCGGTGTCTGTGGAGGTTTGCGCGCTGGCAGTGCTGGTCTTGACGGCACCTTGGCGATGCCTGGCCGAGAGGGACAACAGGGGAATGGGTGTATGGAGAAGCTCTCAGAGAGTGGTCAGTCCAGTGATGTTTGAGAGCCCCCTTCCTCGCACGGACATGGGTGTCAGTCCCAAGACCAATGAACAGATGTTGTCCGAGGCCAGGCTTGGCTGTGGGGTGGAGGAAAGGGACGTGTATGTGGGGATGTCTGGTTGCAGTGAGGGAGGTGAGGTGTCGGTGGCATCTGTGGCATGGGTGGCATCATTGGTGGGTGGCATCTTGGCGTGGGTGGCATCGTGGCATCAGTGGCATCAGTGGCACGGTGGGCGTACGATTGTACTGTGCTGGACTGGGAAGGGTTGCCTGTTGCTGGGCTCTCGGTAGCATAGCCTTGTAGATGAAGGGCCTATGGAAAGCCTTGAAGGGAGTGACATACCTGGGATGAGGAGCAGATGGACTGGTGGGGAGCAGGTTCAGCTAGGCTGGAGGGTTGGTGAAGAAGACGGTGATCCTGGATCTTGATTCACTGGTACTTGTTGATCTCGGCAATGTACAGGAGGACTGGTGAGCTAGGTGTAGGAAGGGGTTGCGGTTGGAGGATGGTAGTGCGTGTGTCATGCTGAGAGAGGAGTTTACTTGGCTTTGATGGTGTCCTGATCTCAGCAGACGTGTGGCTTTGCCCGGCTGGTTGGCTCTCTGCCTGCTTTTTCTGCTGAGGTAAGCTGGGGGTGGATGGTGGGTTGGTCTGCTGGGTGGCAGTGGCCCTCTCTTGCCTCCACTGCGTAGGGGGGTCCTCCAACGTGCTCTGCCACGGGGAGCAAGCTGTCGGGGGGGGTCTCCATTTGTGGGACGCTCCACAGATACTGCTGGACAAGGAGCTGAACTGTTGGCAGAAGAGGATGGCTCTCTGGCGGGCTGCCTGAGAGAGAGGGTTGTCAGAGGGGCTGCTTCCTCGGTGGGCGGATCTCACCTCCAAGAAGTGCACTTGGCCATCAATGTAGCGTCGCCCGGTCCGTCAGCTTGACCGTGGGCTGGCCAGTATTTTGAGGTGCAGTTTCCTGTACAGGTGTGCAATGTGCTGCCACAGCGATGGAGGACCCTCTGAAGTGTAGCCAGGCTTCCGCTTTCTCTCCAAGAGCTTCTTCTTTTGGTGTTCGCTAGAGCTGTGGTCCTTCGCATTAGATTACTCATTTTCCGCTCAGCCATTCCAGCACATTCTCATGTTCTCTTTGATGGAGTATTGCCTCCTTCCGTTCACGCGTATGCTCTTCTCCTCTGGCAGGGGATCTGGGGCTCCTCAGAGGGGCTTCAAGGTTTAGGGGGCTGCTCCACACAGCAGCAGGCAGAGCAACAACAACAGTAGAGTATAAAGCAGGACAGCGCGAGCAGCAGCACAGCGCACCAGCAGTGACCAGGATCAGCAGCAGCAGAGTAAGCACCAGCAGGACAGCAGGGACAGGAGCACCAGCAGGACCAGCAAGACAGGAGCACCAGCAGGGACCAGGAGCACAGAAGCCCAGCAGGAACAGGAGTACCAGCAGAGTAAGCAGAGACCAGCAGAGAGCACGAGCAGCTAACCAGGAAGCAAGCCCAGAGAAAGCCAGCGGCGCAAGCAGAACCCCAGCACCAGAAGAGTCAGCCCGAGCAGCAGAAGCCCCAGCAGAAGCAGAGGTCAGGGCAGGTAGTGGGATGGTGGCCTGTCCTTCTTACCAGGGCTGACAGCAGATGGCCGGCTTCCTCTTCTTCCCCATGGCTTGTTGGCTGGAGCTGTGTCTGGCAGCAGGTCTTTCTCTGAATGGTGACCTGCTTGCGAGCTGCTTCCTTGATATCCACGGGGCTGATACAATGCATCCTCCCCGCATGCGCAGTGAACGCTTTGCATCCGCTAGGCATTCCGCTAGGCATCCGCTAGGCGTCCGCTAGGCATCTGCTAGGCATCGCTAGGCGTCCGTGATGCATCCACTTCATCCGCTCAGCATCCGCTCTGCATCGTTCCTTCCATTGTGCGTCTGCTTCACTGTGCTCCCCTGGAAGCCCCGCGGATGTGCCCGCTTCTATCCACTAGACTTCCATGGAGCATCCGCTTTAACATCTGGCTGCATCCTCCCCCGTCCGTTCCTTTCCGTTGTTGTCTGCTCTGCTTATGCAAATTCGGGGTACTTTTGAGAGCGGATACAATGGATGGAACATTTTCTCATTCTGCTTGTGTCCTTTTTACATACGTTTTGCATCCGTCGGCCTATGTGACAGGCCTTTAATTATACAACATATAAAATGGGGTTCCCTACCTAGAAGGCAGATTATAAATAACACAAGCATAGTAATAAAATGTTTTGGAGTGTTATGACTCTCATCCTGAGTAACAAGCAACATTAATTTTCTTAGATGAGGCAAAAAGTATTTGATAATTTGAATTGGCAGTTTTTGTTCGCAGCAATTAAAAATTATGAATTTCAGGGGGAGTTTGTGGGGAATGATATCCACAATATATTCCACCCAAATGACCAGTGTGATAGTAAATGGGGATATAACAGGGAAATTCAGTATAGCCAAGGGAGTAAGAACACTGGGATGACCACTGTCACCTCTATTTTTTTATCCTCCCTAGAAGTATTATTAGCATGTATTAGAGAAAAACAAGAAATAAAAGGAGTCAAAATTAAAAAAGAAAATATAAATATAAAATAAGGCATTTGCGGTTGACATAGTATTTTTATAGAGGAGCCTATAAAAATAGGAACTGTTTTACACAAGAAATAGAAGAATTTGGAAAGGTGGCAGGACTCAAAATAAATAAAGACAACACAAAGATAATAGCTAAAATCTTACAGATATCCAGAAAAAGGAATTAGAGAGGAAACTGGAAATACAGATAACTAAAAAGGTAAATATCTTGGAATCTGGTTAATGGAAAGATGCTCCTCAATAAAAGAAGATAACTTTGTAAATTGCTTCCAAAAATAAGAAAAGACTTGGACACTTGAGGAAATTAACAATATCACTAATGGAAGAATCACAATTAAAATGGATGTACTGTTGTCCCAATTCGGGTCTGCAGCTGGTGCTGAAGTCAATGATGGATGCCAGACACAAGGTGCAGGTTTTCTGATTGCTTTTTATTGGAGTACTCAAGGAAAGGGTTTGGTGAAATGAAGGAAAAGGGCTCCTGGTCAAAATGCCAAGAGCCAAGAAAAAAGGATTGAGTAAGTTTTATACATTTTCACTAAAGAAAGTGGGACAAAGCAAGATAATAAGAAATATCATCTAATAAACATTTTAGTAATAATTCTATAATTTATTCTATTAGTCTTGAGTTGTTACTTTTATCAGCTTTCTAATTAGCCATGATGTTGCAAGATTTACACATGCATATTTCCTGTAGATAAGAATTCTTTGTTCTTGCCAGATTCCACAATTACAGGCTTCCTGATTTACTTTGAACTGTGTGTATGATCTTGCTTTATTTTAGCAGACAGCCCATCAGTACTACCAAAAATGTTATATTTATTCCAAATGATACCGATAAAATTAGACAAGAAATTCTTTGAGGAGATAAATAAAGTGACAACTAAATTTGTTTGGTTAGGGAAGAAACCCTCAATAAAATTTAAACTACTACAAGATAGTAGAAGTAGAGATGGTTTTGGACTTTTGGATTGGGAGTTACATTACCAAGTAGTGGCTGTGACATGGATAAATTTAAATAATAAAAGGATATTTATATTAGAAAGCCACAACCTGCACTTAGAGTGGCATGGATTTATTTGGGAAGGGAAAAGGACAATACATTCTACTTTCAGAGACACCAAGTGAGAGATGCTCTCATACAGGTCTGAGGGAAAATTAAAAAAAAAAAACAAGGAACAACAAGCTTCTATGAGGAACAACAACAACTTGATAAAATATTCCAGGGGGCAGAGGAGAAAGAGAAAGAGAAGGAAGGAAGGAAGGAAGGAAAGAAAGAAAGAAAGAAAGAAAGAAAGAAAGAAAGAAAGAAAGAAAGAAAGAGGGAGGGAGGGAGGGAAGGGAGAAAGAAAGGGAAGGAAGGGAGAAAGAGGGAAGGGAAGGGAAAGTGAATGATATATGGATGGATGGATGGATGGATAGTGGGAGGGAGGGAGAGAAAAAGGAGAGGAAGGAAGGACCACAAACTCTGGCACTAGATGCAGCTTCAGAAGATGTTTTGAAACAGCACAGCAATCCAGGGCTGGAAGGTGCCTCGGAGGTCATCTAATCCAACCCCCTTGTCAGAATATTCATGAACTGGCAGAGACATGGTAACAAGGTCAGCCAATGAGAGCTGAATTAGAAACAGAAACTGAAGGAGCCTGGGTGTGGCCCTGTAGCTCCAAGTACTGTGCTGAGAACTGAAACTAATCTGCTCTCTGCTCTGAGCTCTGAAGCTGCTGCTTGTGTTTTGCTTATAACATTCCATGTTGGAAGAATCTACTATTGGTATTGTATAATTTACTCATATATTATGATGTATATAAATAAGTTAATGAATCCTGCTGAATCAGTCATCTGTGTGTGCTTTCTGGATTTGATTTCTGCAATAAACTTGAACACCACTGCTCCGGGAGCATTGTTAAAGTGAGTTTCTCTCTTTTGACCCAACCCAGTCACATGATGACCAAGCCACGCCCACAGAACCGGTTATTAAAAAATTTGAATCCTACCCCTGGCTAACAGCCTAGAAGATTGATTTAAGATCCAGATGGATCTTGACAGACCTGAACACTGGGCTTTATCTAACAAAGGGAAATTCAATGTAGAGAAAAGTAAAGTCTTACACTTAGGCAAGAAAAATCAAAAGTACACATATAGACTGGGTGAAACCACGTTTAAGTGCAGTAACTGAGAGAGGGATCTTGGAGTCTTAGTGGACAACTAGCTAAATATGAGTGAACAGTGTGCAGTGGCAGCCAAAAAAGCCAATGCAATCTTGAGCTGCATTAACAGAAGGATACACTCAAGATCAAGTGAGATACTAATACCACTCTATAAAGCCTTAGTAAGATCATACCTAGAATACTGCATCCAACTTTGGTCCTCACACTATAAAAATGTTTAGACTCTATAAAAAGTACAGAGAAGAGCAACCAAGATGATTAGAGGACTAGAAACTAAAACATATGAAGAATGGTTACAGGAACGGAGCATGGCTAGTCTAGTGAAGAGAAGGACCAGAGGAGGACATGATAGCAGTGTTCCAATATCTGAGGGGCTGCCACAGAGAGAAAGGGGTCAAGCTATTTTCCAAGGCACCGAAAGGCCAGACAAGGAACAATGGATGGAAACTGAACAAGGAGAGATTTAACCTGGAAATAAGAAGACATTTCTGACAGTGAGATCAACCAACTGAATAGCCTGCCTTTGAAAGTTGTGGAAGCTTCATCACTGGAAGCTTTCAAGAAGAGATTGGACTGCCATTTGTCAGAAATGGTGTAGGGTCTCCTGCTTGGGTAAGTGGTTGGACTAGATGATCTACAAGGTCCATTCCAACCCTGTTAATCTGTATCTATATCTGTATCTAAAGGTGACAACATCTTTAAACACTGCGGTGTTATGTCTCACCAGTACCAACAAAGTAAAAAGTCCAAATTTCAAACTGAAAACACAAATAAGCAAGCAAGTCCAGGGATTACCGGGTTAAATTACTTGAGCTGATAATGTTCTTGGCAGTCTCACGCAAGCTGTCTGCCAAGTTTGATAAGAAAGCAGGAACATAAATCAAAAGCTGTCGACACACACAGAATCCAGCGAAGCCTCTCTCACTAGTTAACACGTTGTCCCGAACAAGAACCCAGAGCTAACACACCCACTTTTATTCCCTGTGGGGCGTGTCAGTCTCTCATCTCAGTCTCTGATTTGTCCTTTCTTTTTGCGTTGCATCTCACGCTTTTGCCTGCATCTTTGCCTCGCATCAAACCAACATTCCTCAGCTTTATCCTCAGTTAGAGGCTCTGATACGCTCTCCTGATTATCTGCTGACACCTGAGGTACAATTAGGGAGGAAGATCCTGCCGAGGAGGAAAGTCCTGGGGAGGAAGGCAATTTCAAATCGTCTAACAAAGCAGGCTCAAACCTCAGAGCCAAATCCTCCTCTTCCTCACTGTCCAAGTCTGTGTCTTCCAGCAAAGCAGGCTCAAACCTCAGAGCCAAATCCTCCTCTTCCTCACTGACCAAGTCCTCGACCTCTGACAAAGCAGGCTCAAACCTCTGAGTCACAACACTGCGGTATTGAGGTATTCCCCATTAGGAGTTTTCTGTCCTGTCTCATGCATAGAGGTGGATTTGTGGCTGTGCAGATGCAGATAGATAATTCCACAAAACATCCATAACAAAGTACATTTATCGGTACATCAGGTGTCTTCATAAGTCACATTTGTGATGAATCTCTTCTACAATGACCAATCCTTTGTATATCAACATTGCAGGTAAAAGATGGTTATTTTCCTAACCCATCTCGTAGCGGTAAGTTGTTTATGAGTTCATGAGTTCAGGCAAGAATGGAGGAAACCTCCCTCAATCCCTTGAGGATCAGTTTAGTGACCAATCAGGATTACAGATGTGGCCACGTGACATGAACTACATTTCCCAGGCTACCTTTAACTACATTTTCCATGATGTATTCCCTTAAGGGGACAGCTCACAATTTCTAAGTAACTATCCAACGCCCAAAGACTGGCTGGGATAGCACAAGGAGAACGAGTGCACTCAGGGAAACATAGTGAGAGTGGTGATGAATAACACACAACCAGCACACACATACACTTAATAGTAAAATGTAAGTTTTACTTCCTGTAAACAGGGAAACAAAGTCCAACAAACAGTCCAAATCATGCGTGGTTAAAGCAGTTAGTATTCAAAATAATCAGTCCAGGGATAATCCGAAAACGAAGTCCTTTTCTTTACCAGTATCACAAACAAAGTTCAGTCAACGGAGTTGCAAGACTCACAGCAAGTCAAGCAGAATGACGATCAGGCAAAAGGCAAAAGGAAAGCAAAGGAAATGCAAAACAAACAGGTTTCTGCTCCATCTTATGGCCATTGGAGGAACCTCAGCCAATCACAATTACAACATTCTCTTAAAGATACAACAGTATTAAAACTTTATTTATTATCCAAGGGCTCTTGTCATAGCTCTCTCCAAGCTTCAAAGCCAAGTTTCAATTGTTGATAGAAATCCAGAAGAAAACCTGCAGTAACACTCTTCCGTGCTCTTCCCTCTATCTTATCACATAGCAATGTCCTTGGAGAAGTTTAAAAGACAATGTTATTTGAAAATTCCAGTCTGGTTCTCGACTATTGAAGCATTTTCTTATCCTATAACATATTAGAAGGAACAAAACAGTTAGATATGGGGAAATTTGAATGAAAGGGTAACTTAAATCTATGCAAAAAACTAGAGGAACAAGGTATAAAGATGAATTGGTTTTCTTATGCGCAAATATATTCCAAGGTAATGAAAAAAACTTTTAAAACAGAAGGTTTTCTATAATAAATTGACTGATTTAGATAAGATTTTGACAGGTACTGATGAAAAGGTGATTAAATTGTATGGATATTTATTAGAAATTAAACTAGAGAAGAACAAGTTAAAGAAACTATGATGCTTGGGGAAGAATTTTGGATATGGATTGATCTAGAGAAATGGCAAAAATTGTTGTCTCAAAATTATAAAATGACAATGTCAATGGCATATAAAGAAAATTAGTTATAAGATGTTTTTACACGGTGGCCCTTTCCCCCGACAAGAATATGAAGAATGTTCAAGAATAAATCTGAAAAATGTTGGAAATGTCATCAGATATATGGCTCATATTACCATAAGTGGTGGACATGTGCAGATGCAAAAAAATATTGGACTAAAAATCCACACGTGGTTGGAAAAATGACTAAAAAGCATATAGATTTAAAACCAGAAATATTTTTAATTGGGAATTCTACCTGATACATAGAGCAAAGATTTAAAATATTTGATGTAAATGTATTAAACAGCAGATAGGATTGTATTTGCTAAAAATTGGAAAAATGAGAAAAATACCATTGCAGGAGAAAACTATCAAGAAAATACTGGAATGTGCTGAAATGAGTAGATTGACATTTGAAATTAGAGAACAAGAGGATAAACAATTTTATAAAATTTGGGACCTTTTCTAATCAATGGCTAGATAACAAAATATAGTAATAGAATATGGTAGAATTATAGAAAAAATTGACTATATAAAGATGTATTTCTTTTTTATTATTATATTATTATTACATATATAAATGTTTTTGGATAGATTTGGGATGGACTTATATGAATTGTTACAGAATAAACTAAGTAAAGTATAGCTATCTTGCAAAGTATGTAGGAACAAAATTATAGTCAAATGATTGATTTATAATAATACTAGGATATTCAATTTCTGATTGATAATATGAGTTATTATGTAATGTAACTGTAATTGAGACTATGAAATCGATGCACAAAAAATTTATAAACAACACAACACATCACCGTTTGTACACTTATGGAAGAAAGTTTGGATGTTTTATGTTTTTGTTTGTTTTTGTTTGTCCTAAAAATCAAAATCAATCCAAAAAAAAAAAAAGTAAAAGCTACCAAGAGAGTGGAGGAGAAGGAAATATCTTGGTTCAGCAGCAAGAAAATATTTTATGGGCAGTTGTTAGGAATGATAGTCATCTAACAGTTGGGTTGGAAATATATTAAACCAGGATAGTAT